>PVKS010002971.1:0-21867 GCA_004027875.1 Aplodontia rufa | reverse complement strand
AAGGTTTGAGAAGACATTCTTTTTTATTATTCATTCAGCAGAGTCTTACACTTTGGAGGGAATTGTTGTTACATACTCACACAAACATGGATATGACAAAGTAAGTTAAGGCCAACCCTAGTCCAGGATCTCCTCCCTTCGACCACTCCCCACTCCCGCGTCTCCTCTGTTTTACCCCATGTAATTGATAGAAAAAAGCAAATACATGTATATTAATTTTTGAATTTTCTGATCCTCTCCGCTCACCCATGTATAGTTGGGCTTCTTATGTGAGTTGAGGGTTCCCAGATGCATTGATGACCTCCTAATCCCTCCCTAAAGCTACATTAATAATCCCCCAGTCCCTCCCTCCCCTCTCGACTCCCCTCCTACCTCCCCCCAGCTGCATAGTTATGATTCCTCCTGCTTATGTGAAAGTTCACCTGAGTTGAGTTTATTTTTGAGCTTAGCTAGCTTTCAACCTGGAGAAGACATTCTTTTATGATTCAATGACATGGTTGCTACCAAATTTTTAATTTTACATACTTGAGCTATAAATATTTAACCAAAAGGCTAAAAGATAATTGCCATCCTTATTCTACAGACCTGTGGACTGCCCTGGACAGGGGAGCTAGGAGGTGTCTGTTGTGCCCCACCGTCCCAACACACCAGTGAGCGAGAAAGGGTCCTTGAACCCATGGCTGCCTTGGAAGTTCCGGGAAGCTGGACAGACCAAGGGCGAGGAGTTTCCAGGGCAGGAAATTGACCTCAAGCCAGCCAGGCAGGTTCTGTGAATCTACAAAAAAGTACAGTTGAGTATCACATCCAACACACATGAGGATGGCTCTGCGGGCTTCTGGTCTGCCCTCGTGTTCCTGCACCCTTCAAGAAGGTGACCTGGGGAAGGCGGACCTGGGCAGCCAGTTCTTGGCACTGATGCTCATGCTGGAAACAGATCCATCTGGAAGCTGGCTTCAGTGGCTCACATAGAAAGGTGATACAAGACGGTGCGGATCTCGGGGTGAAAGCGGGTTTGAGGGCCACAGAAAGCTTACTGTTTGTGGATAAAGAACGTTTAGATACTCACGCACATTTTGTGGGGGGAGGACTCAGGAGAAAACAAATATTTGAATGAGGCCTATGATTCTCCTAACAACCCCTAGGAGGTCAGGACTTGGTGAGCCCCTCATCGACAGGGAAACTGATCCTCGGGTAGGGTCAATGGTGCACACAAGTACACCCAGCTGTAGGTTGGGGACCGCCAAAGCTCCACGCTGTTCCAGAAAGAAGTGTTTCTCCTAGGAACAGTAGAAGGTGCTCAGGGCCACTCGGTGCTGCTGTAACCACTGTTAATAGAGAATTAAGCAAAATTGGGATCTGGGTTCTTCCAGTGTCCCATCAGGAAGCTTTCTGACATCCTGAGGACTCCAGACCCCCACACCTAGGGACTTGTTTATAAACACTTAAGAGACCTCCCAGTTCCCTTGCTGTTAGACTGACATCCCAAAGCACTCAGAGGAGACACCAAGGAAAACAAGAAAGAAACGCACACAGCGGAATCGTCACCGGGCTTCCCAATCTCTCTGCTGATGAGGTACAATGGACTCCAGCTCTGACCTTGCCTGCTGTGTGACCGAGACAAGTTGCTCAACCTCTCAGAGCTCCAGTTTCCTCATCTGGGAGGCGGGTGGAAGGACTAGTGAGATAGTCCACGAGAACGGGCCTTCCAGCCTCTGTTAACAAAGGTGCTCGTGTCCGTGTGCCTGCCCTTCCTTACTCGAAGATGAACAGTTTCTTTTTCCCAAAAGTTCTGCCTTACTTCATTTTGCTATAGCAAAATATCCCAGACCAGGTCATTTATAAAGAATGGAAGATTATTTGGCTCATGGTCACAGAAGGCTTCAAGTCCAAGAGCAGAGCACCAGTGTCTGGTCATGGCCTTCCCCAACGCGTCACAACACGGGCATCCCTGGTGAGCAAGAACAAGCCTGCTGGCTCAAGTCTTCCTTCCTCTTCTTATGAAGCCACTCAAGCCACTAGGAGGGCCCCACCCTTGACCTCATCTAACCCTAATTACCGTCCAGAGGCCACACCTCCTAATACCACTAACATAGGAACTGGGGAATTTTAAAGTTTCCAGCCTAGGGGTGGGGGACGCGAGCCACAGCAACTTCCCCACTTCATTCCAGTGTTCTGCATGTCCCCAATGATCCACAGAGATGTGAGTGGGGAGGGGACATGAGCCCCAGTTGAAGTTGTCAAATGGGTCCATCCTCCATGCGACTCACAAAAGGGCCATCTGTGACCACAGAACCACCAGCTGGGTGAAGACCGAGGCCAGAGAGAAGGGGAGAATCAGTACAATATTAAATTGTTTCTAAGCATCTTCGCTGCTCTGAGGCCCTCCTTACATTCGATTGGCACAATAACTTCTAATTATTCCTCCCCATCACTAAAGCACTTTTCTTAAGAGTTTTTCTCAATGACCCTTTCTGAGCCTAGCTCTTTTCACCTCAAGTACTTGAATATGGTTAAGTTCATTTTTTTTAAAACAAGAAATAAAAACACTTTTTGTTTCTCAGTGTCTGAGGTTGTGCATCAAGCTGTCATTCTCTCCCCTGTCCTGGTTCCTGAGTGCCCTGTGCTTAGGAGCCAGTGTGGACTGATGGAGATGCAGCCCCCATCGGGATCTGGAGGAAAAGCAGGAGGGTCCCAGTGTGGCTGCTCCCCAGCTGGTGAACTTGGACATGTTACTCAAGCTCTCTGTGCCTTAGTTTCTTTATGTCTGAAACAGAAGCAGTGTTACTGTTTAGATACGAGGTGTCTCCCAAAAGTTCACGTGTGAGCCGGTGCAAGAATGTTATGAGAGCTTTAACCTAACCAGTGGATTAACCCTCGGATGTGGATTAACTGGGTGGTAGCTACAAGCAGGTAGGGTGTGGCTGGAGGAGGTGGGTCGTTGGGGGCTGCCTTTGGGGTATACTTTGTCCCTGGTGAGTACAGCTCTCTCTCCACTTCCTGTTGTTGTGTCCTGCGCTACTTTCATCCACGTGCCTCCCCTTTGGCCCAGAGCAATGTAGATGGCCACCTACAGATTGCAGCCTCTGAAACCATGAGCGCCAAAGAACCCTCCTCCTCTCTGCTCTTCTTGTCAGGTCTTTAGATGACGAAAAGAAGCAGTGATTCCTGATGTGAGAATTAAACAAGATGATGTTTGCCGTAAAAGTTAGCATTCTTAGTAGCGAGTGCCAGAAAACTCAGTCCAAATTGACAAAATAAATTCTGTATCCCGTAAATATCGAATGCATTGGTTCATGGAACAGCACAACCCGGGGACGCATAACGTCAGGGAGCATCAGCAAAGGGCACCCCTTACCTATCCAGTGGGACAGAAAGGAGGCCATGTCCGACCTGGGCTATGTGCTGCTCCACCACATGGCCCCCAGAGCAGAGGCCCACTGTGTGCTTACACTCTGTGAAGAGCAAACGATAATAATGCATTTGGTACTCAGCTCTGTTGTTGGAAAGCTTTTAAGCATGTTTTGATATTTTGGGATATGTGATTCTTGTCCAACTGGAAATTTTATAAGCTACAAGGATAGGGAAAAAAAAAGATGAAAATTTACTGCTATAAGTATAAACAATTATAAATATAAAATATGCCACTACATATTATGGTATAACTATAAAATTCATCACTGTATTTCAAAGACATAATTAAATACTGATGACAAGATGAAATGAAAATATCTTATGGGTTGAATCATGCCCCCTCAAAGCACACGTGTTGAAGCTCCAGGACCTTGGAATGTGACTGTTTGGGAACAGAGTCATTGTCAATTGAATCTGTTAAGATGAGGTCATAACAGAGAAGGGTGTGTTCCCAACCCAATGGGACTAGTGTCCTTATTAAAGAACACCTAGTGAAGAGATGTGACCCATTTCAAGAGAAGACACATGGACATATCATTTCCAAGCCACAGAATGCCACAGATGGCCCGCCACCACCAGAGGCTGGGGACAAGCCTGGAGGGACTGTCTCTTGCAGCCCTCAGGATGAACCAACCTGCTGACTACCTTGACCTTGGGTTTCCAGCAAGACGTTTCTGGTGTTTCTACCGCTCAGTCTGTGCTTCTGTGTTATGGTACCCTTAGAGAACTGACACGTTTGGGTTTACTTCTTAAAAAAGTTAACAAAAGGTTTGAAATTACACATATAGTTTGAATTCTATTTCTATCTGATATTTCTTTTCCAGGAGTAGAGTTCAGATACTATGGGTGCATAAGACAAAGACACTTGGCCCATTGGGGTGGTTGATGTTCAGTAAAAGTGACCCTGTGGATTTGAGGCTTAGTTTGCATATTTGAGAGGGCGTGGTCAATTGAGGGGCGAGCAAGATGTGGAAGGGCAGAGAGCTACAGAGGGAATGGTGCCTTTTACCTGAGCCACCTGTCCACCCCCTCAACACCAGTGACAACGTGACAGAAGTTGACCGAATGAAACACTGCAGGCACCTAGTCAGTCTATACCTCTGAGGTGGAAGTCACTCCCTGCAATCCCACTCCTGGTTACTGAGGGGCGCTGTAGTACAAGACCGTGTACACGAAACTAAAGGGAAAAAAAGCCCATGGCTTATGGGGATCACTGCGTACAACAAAAGCGTAGAGTAAATAATTAATCTAATTATTTACAGGTGTAAATAATTCAGGCACCCTTGGAAGATGAGACAAGTCTGTTCCCAAACAAAACCATTTCAAGTTTCTAAAACATCCCCTGCTTGTCAGACAAAGGAAATAGCTCCATTTTACCCTCTTGAACCACCCCAGGGTTGGCTATGACTTTCAAGGTGGCAATGGGCCACTTTTTTATTGGATTATCAGAGATAGCAACCCCCACAAGAATTTTAATGCCAGACCCATTGGATTCTAATCTATGCCCAAAAGTGGCCTCCTCCCTCCATCCCAACACAGAGTGAGAGCCCAGCACCCAAATTCAGGAGCATGGATGACAGAATGGCCAGGCACAGTGGCACACGCCTATAATTCCAGCAGCTCAGGAGGCTGAAGCAGGAGGATCTCAAGTTCAAAGCCAGCCTCAGCAATTTAGTGAGACCCTATCCCAAAATTAAAAACAAAAAGGGCTGGGGATGTGGCTCAGTGGTTAATTCCCATTGGGTTCAATTCCCAGTACCAAACAAAAACAAAATAAAAAAGAACGAAAACCATGGGGAGAGGGAGGGGAGAGAAGCAGATTCATGTATGTGTTTCCAACCAAGCCCTACCATCTTTAAATACATCTGATTGTTAACTTGTGAAAAGAATTTCCTCTGCACTTTGAAACATGGAATTGGAGAGCTGATTAGCACTGGAAGGGCATCTCTGAGGCCACCTAATTTCATAGGCATTTAATTTCCCTCTTCCTTTACAGTCCATTGAAAGTCCCTACAATGTGGTGTTCACATTCATTCATTCATCCATCCAATCACTCGCTCAACCATTCATCCATCCATTCACTCACTCATTCATCCACTCACTCATTCATCCACTCACTCACTCATTCATTCATTCCTGTAACCATCTGTGGAGCGGTCCAGTGGTTAAGTTCACAGAGACAGTGATGGAGTTTGTCTGAGGCCTCCTTCCCTGTGAGGAAGCAGAATTGAAGAAGCCAACCTTCACATCTGGTCTCAGACTAGAGAGCCGAGTGGCTCCAGGGGCCTGGAGAATGTTTGCTTCTCCCTGACCTCTATTTATGTGATTTTTCCTCTTCACTAGCTCTTATTCCGGGTTTTCCACAACCTGCGCTGTTCAGGACCCTTCCTCGGTCCACCGGGGAACACTGCCCTCGTTCTTTCAGTTATTAATCCAACAGATATCTACAGGCTGTTGTGTACCAGGTCTGGATGGGTAATGTGGCTGTCGCAGCAAACCAAACGCCCTGGGCTCTCTGGACTCCTTGGGGAGCATACAGTCTCAATGCCATCCTCGCCACCACCACTTCTGCATAGGGACTGTTCTAGGCCTTCAGGACTGAGCGGAGGACAGGATGGCAAGGATTCTGCCTCCAGGGAGGTCGCATGCTAGAGAGGAAAACAATTATCAAACAAGCCAGGGAGCGAATCTATACAACATGAAGTTATAGGAACCACTCCCTAGGAAAACGCGGCATGAACAGATGGGGTGACGGAAGGGCCCTGTTAGAGGGGCGGGCAGCAAAGGCCTTGCTAAGAGGATGAGATCTGAGTGGAGCCATGGGTGAGGTGCTGCTGAGTGAAGATGAATGATGGCTATCATTCCTGCAACGTGGAGCTCATGAAGGAGTCCAGTGGATCCCTGTCCCCATGGCACGCGACCATGGGAGTGGTTGGCTGGGCAGGTGAGAGTCTTCTGGGAGCCTCTCAGTCTAGTGAAACCGTGTCTGGAGGGGCTCAAGGGCCTCTCTGGCTGAAGACATTGGAGCCTGAGGACTGGAGAGCCAGCTGGAACAGTCACATCACAGTGACAGAAAGGAAGCTCCCTGCATGAGCTCACGTCCCCCACCTCCTTCATCCGTCTGGGAGAGGGGAGCATCATTTCCCAGAACTGCTTGATCACAGCCTAATTATCCCTGGAGCCATGCGTGTGAGCAGTGGGGCTCCTGTCACCTGGCACTGGGAAAACGGGTCAGCAGCCAGGACAGAATGTGCCGCCCTAGAGAAGCGCCACCGAGTGCCAAGTGTGTGCCCTGGGTGTGGCCCACTCAGCCATGGGACTTAGGGAATAAGCACACCTGCACTCAGCACTGTGTAAAAAGGAGTCGTGGCTGCTTCTCCCCTAAACACGGGGGATCTGGTCCCTTTTCCCAGCAGGCACCTGCCCTCCACGAACCCTGTGGGTAACCCGAGCTCCCAGCCTTCTGGGTCTCACTCTCCACAGCTCTGGGAGTTGCCTCCTCTACCCGCCCTCCCCTTTGCATCCAGGACAAGCAGCTCTGCTTTCTGCTCCTGTCTTGGCTCCCATTCTGGAAGAACCCACAGCGTCGCAACGGGAAGATCCCGGGGGTCATGGGGTCTGGGGCTCCCATGCAGGATTGAGACCCAGAGGCCTTCCCTGGTCCACCCAGAGCCCGACTGTTGCTTCAGGACAGTGCCAGGCCCAGGCCCTCCTCTGCTCAATGTCCCGTCCATCTTCTATTCTGCCTTTGCTGTCTCCTTCCCCGGGCGTAGTCTCCTCCGCAGCTTCTCAAGCAGAGTGGCTCGGCCAGGACCTCCCAGCTGCATGGAGCACTTGGCAGGTTTGACTCAAATCTCTGGCCTATGAAAGGTCAGAGCCCTGCCCTCGATTCCTGCAAATCAATCTGGTCCCTCTGCCTGAACCAGATTGGAAATATGGTGTGTTTCACTGTGTATGGGCCTTGGTGTGAAGGCTGCTTTGGTCACACACACACACATACACACACACACCTCGTCTCTGAGGGCCTTCCTCTTCTCACTCTGTCTCTGTCCTTCTTTCCTGCTTCCTATTTATTTCTCCAGCTCTCCCTGAATGAATAAACAGGTCCCCACCTCCCAACACACCAATGACCTTTCTCCATCTCTCTCAAACCCAGTCCTCGCCCCAGCCTCTTGACTGCATCTCTGATTCCAGATTCTGACTAGTGTCTGGGTACGTCCACCCGATGGTCCATGGACAAGCATCGCAGTGGTGACCCCTGCCCATCTCCCTTAGAATCTCTCCTCCTCCCTGTTCTTTGTGTGCTCTCCCTGGCCAATGGAGTCATCATCCTCAAATTTATCCACGTTAGGAGACCGCGTAGGGCTGGGAATGGGCGTTCAAGTCCTCCTACCATCCACATGTCATTTTTTACCCTTGGAGTGGACCTGGAGCATGGCGGCTCAGGCCTGTCCTCCAGAAAGGGCTGGCTGGCCAGGGACTAGCAGTGAGCTGAGGGGACAGTCTCCAGCTGCCAGTGCCTGCAGATCCTCCCTGACCAAGCAAGGCGGTGCTAGGAGGCCACCTCGGAGAGGGAGGTAGGGCTCCTCTGCAGGCAGCTCTCCTGGGAGCTCGCTCTGGGCAGGCAGGACGGGGCGTGTCAGCCAGCTTCTCCAATTTTCTTTAACAGGGCTACCCCCTGGTGAGCCTTTGCATTCACCTCCAGTTCTGGCCTGGCTGCACTGAGATGCCACAGAGCACTCTGCAGACCAGAGTTCCAGGACCTCCCAAAAGAGCCAGAAGGAGACTGACCTTCCCTCCCAGGAGCAGAGCCCATTCCCGGCAGGTAAAGAAACAGATTTGATGGCATCAATTTTGGCCCAACTACAGTCATTGGAAGCTTTTTCCAGTGGCCTATCCATATCCCAGAAAGGACATGAAGACTCTTTTGTTTCTTTGGGGGAATTCAAGTGTAAACTACATTGTCCAAAATATTACAGTAAAATCAATCAGAGAGAATGCTGTTCTCATGGCAAATTTTATGATTTCCCAAATGAGTCTAAAATCAAAGACATTATTGATGAATCCTATTATTCCTCTTGGAGGATAAAAAATAAAAATAAATAGTGCTGTCTTGGATAGTGCCCTAAGGGAATTGGGAAGCTCTTGCTGGAACAGGGAGGGCTGGGGCGGGTGGCTGGCCAGCTTTTCCATCTGGCCCTTTTCTGCTCTAGAGGTTTCCAAGGGCGACTCTGCCTTCTCCTCTGTGCCCTCGTCAGCCTTCACCAACTCTCTCTTGGTTCCTGGGGATTCTTGCCTTCAGCTGGATCTTGTTTGCAACAGAGGGACTTGTAGAGGGTATCCCTGCTGCTGCTTTCCCCGCCCTCAGCGGGGTCTTTGTGGACATTTGGACAGGACCATCTTGTAGTTTGTGTGTGTCTGACAGTCATGGGAGGGGTTAAAGAGTGGTCACATTTCATGTTGCTCTGATATCAGAGAGGCGCTTTGGGCAGCCTTGGGTTAAGATGGAGGATGGCGTGGCAGGGCTTCTGCCTTCTGGAACCTTGTGGAAGGCACTGATCCCATCTTCCCCTTGCCCAACTACCCTCCAGCAGTACTATTGGTGGAGTTGTCTTTGACACTCGGCCATTAGCTGCTTGACCTTGGACTGGCCACTTGACCCCCAGAGCTCAGCTGCTTCTTTTGAAAACGTCTGCTCAGGGACTCCAGTGAGCTATAATGGAGATAAGGGGATGCAGAGACCTGTAAACTATGATCCTGCGATGTGAGTATCAGATACTGTCACTGTGCCTTAAAGAGCTACTCCTCTCCTCCTTCCGGCAAAGGTGAGCATCTCAACAATTCTCAGTGCTTGGGAAACTCCCAGAACTCTGTATACATCAGAGGGCAAACCTTTGTCTGACACAAGCTAAGATGGCCTGCTGAGGACAAACATGGGATTCACAACTGTCCCCTCCTGGAATGACTGCTTCTGTGTGTCGGCCATGCCCTTCCTTCTACGATGGATCATCCACCTTTCTGCCAAATGAGCAGTCTTCAGGAGCCACATAAATTCTAAGCTCCAAGGTCACAGTGAAGGTGGAGGACTAGGAGTCAGGAGGTTTGTGTAAGGGATGGGAACTTACCTCAGATGGGTCTGGTCTTGCCCTGGGGTGAGGGCAGGAGGGGCATATATCAAAGTCTCTACTTTCTTGCCCCCCGCAGCTGGCTTCCTGAGATGCTGCCCAGCTGCCTGGGGCTTCCAGTCCAAGTGCAAGATGTCCACCTGGATTTGCTGCATGTGCCTCCTGAAGGCAGCAGGAGGGTGCCAGAGCCTAGCACAGTGGCTGGTCCACAGGAGACACTCAGGAAATATTTGTCTCACAGTTAAGCTAAGCTTCCCAGCTTTCAGATAAATGCACAGATTCTGTCTCCTGGGGTTGAAAGAAGCACTGGGAAAGAGGTGAGACTCTTTTGCGGTACTGAGAGAGAAGAGCCTTATTTCCTCGGGTACATTTTAAGCTTCTTGAGAATTATCCATATCTATAGCATCCGAATCCACAATCTATACCTGCACCCACATCCATGTATCCAGAGCAAGATTCATATTCATAGCAATTTATGGCTTTCAGTAGACAGAGACCAAATAGTTACCAATTAATTAGCTAACTTGTACTGCTTATAAATAGTTTTCTCATTCTTCAACTGATTTCATCTTTCCAGCAATCCAGGGTGACGTGCACTGGTCTCTTCTGTTGGCAGAACAGGAAATCAAGGTCTTGGAGTGGTGAAACTGGGATTCACATCAAGGCCTCTGACAACGCAGCCCATGCTTCCTGATGTGCCCACTTCCAGTTCTAGCTTCTGAATCGCTGAGGAGAGGTAGGCCTGGGGGAGGGCTCTGAAGATAAGTGCCCCTTGCTTTTCTTCCAAGAAACTCTTTCTATAGGACATAAGAGGAGAGATCTCTAAGTGGACCTTGGAGGAGCAGTGGAAACCATGGTCCATTTTCTAACTTAGGAATTCTGCCCAATAGTACCCCCAAGGTTTAAGTCGAGAGGTACTAAAACAGTAACGTGCCAGGGTTGGGAAGCCCGATAAATATGCAGTCCTTGGACTAAATGTGCATGCATTGCCAATGTCACCCTAGGATCATATTTTGATGCAGTCTGGGGTGGGTTGAACAGAGGACATAAAATCACAGAATAACTCAGATGGTGTAGGATAGAAAAATTATAAACCCGAAATGTATTTGATTTAGCCTTGATTAAAATTAAGTGGAGACCAAAGGCCACATAGTCTTTAATAGCAAGAATCTTGAGATTCAACATTTAGAGTGCAAAGCATTGGATTAACCATGGTTTATGGAAAAGAGAAGAGCTTAGAGGATATTTACGGACTCATTATCATAAATTTAAGTTCAGTCTCTACTTATTTTGTAACTCATTCTCTCTTTTTTTAAGGGAGAGAGGGACAGTGAAAGCAAGAGAGAAAGAAAATTGATTATTTAGTCTTTTATGTGGTGCTCATTGCTCTGACACTTTGTTGTGTACATGGTGCTGTGATTTGAATCTCCGTCCTTGCTCATGCCAGGCAAGTGCCATAACCGCTGCGCCACCACTCCAGCCCTGTAACTCATTCTCTTAAAGGAGAATTTCTGCTGAGACTCTTCACTAAGAACAAAGAGATTTCCCATGAAGTTATCATGTTGACGCGTAAACTTTCGGCCATGAAAACTTGTGTCTGTGTCTGTTTTAAGAGATTGCGTTTGCTCACAGACCCACCACCTGTGACCTCACGAACATCCTCCTATCCCCTCACAACCCAACTGAAAGATGGGGCAAGTTCTCTTAGAACTAGGAACATAGCTGATGCCTTTTGTCCTGTAAACACAAAGTGCAGAGCAAGCGATCTATAAAATACCGTGGCTTGTGTGGTCGAGTGACTCTAGCTGCTTCACTATCTTCACAAAGAACTGGATTTCAGATTAAGTAGCAGAAAACAGATGGGAAGGTAACAACACAGAGCAAGCTCAAATAGCACAGAGAAAGTAACAAAGAGAGAGAGAAAGCATAGAACGAAGGTAGAACAGAGAAAATCCAGAGGCGTGATTTGGGTCCTTGAGCGAAGTAATAAAGTGGACAAAGCTCGACAATTTACTCAAGAGGATAAAAGGAAAAGTGTACATGGGTGAGGGAGGCAGATTTTCTTTAGTAAAGGGAAAGGAAAGAACACAAAATTGGGGAGAGAGGAGAGAGCTCACAGAGATAAAGCTGGGGAGTCTGGCTTTTGAGTTTTGCCCATCTCCTAGTCACTGCAAATTGCCTCTGCTCTTGGTGGCAGTTCAGTGGATCACTTAGGGTTTGTTTGATTGCTACAGACCAAAGCCCAGGCTCAGAGTGGGTGGCATAAAAGGGTGTCTGTTGTCTCATGTAACTGAAGAGCTGAAGGGTAACTTGATTTGAGAACCAAACAGCGTCATCGAGACCCCTCTTGGGTGAGGCCTCTCTCTGTATATGCAGGTTTTTAGTCTCATGCCACACAGCTCCCAGGCCAGTGTGACAGAGGGACTGTGTCCCAGCATTTCAAGAAAAATCCCAGTCAAGGGATTTTGTTAGCTCTGACTGCCCCAGTGGGTGGTGCATTCATATCTAAGCCAGTCACTGTGCTGGGAGAATGGAATGTTCTGGAATGCTGTAGTCCAGATGAGATGTGCAACGGAGGATGAAGGTGTGTGTCAAGTGAGCCAGCGGGACTGGACACGGAGGAGGCGTGATTCCCTCCGATGCAAACTCCTGTCGCTGTGAGAAGGTGCAGCTGGCAGAAGCTAACAAAACTCCCACAGGAGTCCATGATGCTGGTGCTGGGGAGGAGGTACAAAGGCCACTGGAACTGTGGCCAGGGTCCAGAGGGTCTTTTGGCTGATGTAGGAAGCTCAGTGAGACATACACAGGCAGCCCTTCAAGAACATAACTGAATTTAAGAGGCAAGTTGGGGGTCAGCTTTGCAATGAGCTCCAGCCTCTGAAACCACTGCATTCTGGAGGCAGATTGAATTGCTGGGGAGCCAGGAACCACATCTACATTTGATCAGCAGCCAACCACAGAATGGCATATCAGGGTGATGTGGTCAAAGAGGGATTGGCAAACTTGGAGGGCGGGGGATGGAAAAGGCCTTAAAAAAAAAAAAAACACCAAAAAACCAGGGAATCCAGTCTGCTGTCATTCAAACTGAGTGCCTTTGAGGTTCGGATGAAAATTTTTCTTTAGTTGTTAGTAAGCACTGGAGCCAGAAATACTGGACATCAACAAAGGATTTCTGAAGCTTATGGTCCTGGTGAGGAAACCAGGTGGGGGTGGAGGTGGGGTTTGGTTGAAAAGTAGGGGAGCAGGATTAACAGTGTGAGGGAGTCTCTGAGATTCTTACAAGATTTACAGTTTCGTTGAGGATTTGAAAATGATTTGGGATCTAAAAATAGATTTTCCAAACCGCAGTATTCTTAGACTCAGATCCTTCTGCAATATTTCTCTCGTTTGTTGCTGACTGCACCTGGGATGGATCTTTTCTCCTACGTCTACATTTCTGAAATATCACTCCTTCATTCAGTCAACCAACATTACAGTGAGGGCTTCCTGAGAAAGGGCCAGGGCTTCACCTAGAGTGAAGATTTTTCATCCCCACCACTTCCTTTTCCAACCCTCCTGGTCACTGAGCTGCCAACTCAACGTGCACATGTAGATGCCTTGGACAGTTCAGACTGAACCTCCCCACTACCAAATTCCTGACACAGCCCTGCTCCATGCCCTCTGCTCCTCTAAGCTTTCTCGTCTTAAGCAATGGCTCCTCCATCCACCCACCGGTTCTAGCCTAAACCGAGGCACCTTTGACATTTCATTTGACATTCCCCCTAAGTTGAGCCCAAGGATGAGTCCTGTCAATCCTCCCTTTAAGATGTATCTTGAAAGGCTGGAGCGGTGGCTCCAGCAGTTACAGCAATTGCCTGGCATGCACAAGGATGCAGGTTTGAACCCCAGCACCACGTACACAGTGAAGTGTGAGAGCAACAAAAGCCACATGAAAAACTAAATAAAAATTGATGCTCTCGCTCTCAAAAAAAAAAAAAAAAAAAAGAAAGAAAGAAAGAAAGAGAAAAGATGTTCCTTGAGTCCCTACTGCTCCTCTGCATCCTCTCGGCTGCCTGTTGAATTCCAGCGCCATCCTCTCTCTCCAGGACTTGTTCCTCCTATTCTCTACTTGACAGTCAGAAAGAACCATTTTGGTGCATAAGTGATACCATGCCACTCTTGATGGAAGCCCTTCCATGGCTCCCAATGGTGCTCAGAATGACAGGCAGGTTCCTTGCTTTGGCCTATGAAGTCCTGCATGCTTTGGTTCCCTCATCTCGTCTTCTCCCTCTCCCTCCATCTCTGCACTGGCCACACTGGCCTTCATTTGAATCCTTCCAAGCACACATCACTTCCTGGTCCTGGAGTGAGTACTTGGCTTTCGGCTGACACCACCTTAGCCTCTGCCTCTCCCCTCAGCCCTGGCTTCGTCTCCTCCCAATGCTCAGAGAAGTCCTCAGCCAGGCTTCCAGCCCCACTGCCCCCACTAAAATAGGTCCCCCCTTCTCTTCCTTTGAGGGTTCCACTGTCACTTGTAATCACATATGCAGTCATGCATTCTTTTTTACATACTGTATGTCTCCCGTGAAGGTGGGGACCATGCCTGTCTTTGTCCTGTGCTTCATTTCAGATTGGATGCCCAGCACCAAGCAGACTCTCAGTCTAAACTGACCAATGAACTGACCGGTAGCTGAATGCAAGCATGCATGAACGGACATTCTTTTAAGCTACCCACACGGGTCATATTGTAAGGTAGAACTGGTTGTGAGAAGGCCACTTCAGCGAGTTCCATTTCACCCGTGTTCACTGTAGCAACGTGTGCCCATGTCATGGGGCTCCATGAGTAAGTGTACATTTGAATGAGGATTTCTCCATCTTCAAAAACTTGCTATTTCCTGGAAACAGATTGTGTCTCTCTGATTGTCTATTAAGGTTTTTTTTTAAACTGCTGAAGATCTTGGAACCAAACCAAAGTAATCTGCATTTCCATTTTTATACCTTAATTTATAAACTGTGCCTTATAATTTACAAGCACTCGCTTACTTAGTGTCTTTAGCAGAGCTGCAACAAATACCAGCTCTGCCAGCTATCTACTCAAGTCTTCTCTCTGCACTCTGTTCCAGGTTGAGCCGGAGCTAGGCTGAGTTGTGGAGGGTAAGGATAGCAATGATGATGACACGTCACATTTATTTAGGAAAGAGAGAATGTCATTGATCCCCACGTTGCAGGTGGGAGAAAGGCAGCAGGAGATGGGCATGACATGACCAAGAGGTTTTGCTTATGAGAAGTGGAGCAGAGTCTAGAATCTGTGCCTCTGGAATTCCCCATGCCAAGGGTCTTCTTAGGTCACTAGGCCACATGCTAGTGACATTGGGCTGGATCATTCTTTGTTATACAGCATCCCTTTCTCTACCCATTAGATGCCAGTAACACTTACCCCACTGTGACAAACACAAAAACATCCAGACAAGTGTCCCTGTATCACGCCCAGTGAAAAACCAGTGAGCTAGACTGTGCCCCTGACCTTGACTGAAATGGAGAGTCAGGAAAACTCCCACCAAGAGTCCTGGCTTTCTCAGGAGTACATAGTAGTAAGTGGCAGGCTGGGTTGCAAACCTACGCCTGGTTCTGGGCTGGAGTTTACTCACCCCGCACGGCCTGCCCCACCCTGTTCCAATACAGATCTTGTCCTGGGTCAGCAGGAAGGGAGGTGTTGGTGAAGCCTCAGCTCGTGAGAATAAATGATGATAAGCGTCCCTGCTTGGTGTTGGGTAAATGGTGGCCTGCAGTGAAGGCCTCCCTCCCTCCTTGAGGTTGCCTACAACACATTTGCTCTTGATTCCTGAACCTCTTCTGGCCAGTCTGTGAGGTTTGTGGCCCTGTGCAGTTACTCCTTTAGGGCTACCTGCTCAGCTAGTCACAGGCACCTGGAGGATACGCCCTGCCCCTCTGTCCCCTCCCACAGTGTGACCAGTGTGGCATTTTCCTGAATGGTATTACAAAAGATTGTGAAGAAGTGACAACATGGAGTCTCGTGGCTCTAGCCTTTTGCACTGCGCCTTTCTGGCTCTCACTCCACATCAGAAATGGTTTCCTAGATTTATACCCTCATAATGGGGCCCTTGAATGCCCACTCCCCAGTATGGGCTACTGGCCATTGCTTAGGTTCTGCTTTGTGGTTTTCCTTGAGTTCCCCAGCTGCACACATATCTCTCCATTAGATTCAAGATCACAGTGACAAACTCAAGGAGTAGAAAAGGGGCTCGGTGGGGCTAGGTGACCAATCCGCATCTCAGCCTCCGGTCTTCACTCTGCCCAGCCACCTCCTACTAGACCACAGGGCCAGTCCTGATGCTCCTGGGCTCCAGTTTCCTCATCGGTAAATCAAGCGCATTAATAAGATCTGGCTCAACATTAGGGAAGATTAAGTGTCAGTTCGTAGCGCGCTCTAACATTTGCATCCCCTGGTTTAACTGGGGTGGTGGGCTGGTGGGTGAGCCACCTCACAGAGTGAGGAAAAGTTTTGCAAGCTTTTTATCAAGCGCGGGCAGGGCCCAGAGTGACAGGGGCGTGCACAGCTGTGGCAGCTTCACTTTTCCACATTCCTTCAGCGTGGATGGGGCTGCTTTTAGTAACCAGGTGCTGTGACCCAGCCAGAACCCACTGCCCCCGCAGAAGGCAAACAAAGCTGCCCCGGCTGAGCCCGTGGCTCGCTTCTTTTTTCCTCTTCAAAATTATTAAAGGCGGCTGTAAAGTCTGGACTCTTCAAAGCACCCAGGACAGAGTGCCCTCCCCAGTGACCCAGCCAGTTCTCCCTGGCCCTACTTTTTTGGGCTCAGTTGTGGGCCCGGCAGGAAGGATCCAGCTCTCCCCGCCTTGGGCGTAGCCTGTGCAGGGACTGCGGGCACCCGATCCTCAGCGGCTGGGCCAGACTCTCAAGGGGGTTCTCGGTGCAGGCGGGCCCCTCCTCCGGGGTCCCCCAACTTTTGCGCGTTGCCCTCGGGGCGCAGCGGCCCCCTCCCCGCGGGGCGGGCCGGGCCCGGCCGTGCACTACTCATTGGCCAGCGGGGCTGCGGGCGCGAGTGCTGATGTCAGGCGGGCGCGAGTGCGGCGGGCGCAGCGGCGGCGGCCGCCCAGCAGCCCGGGCTCGGGTGGGGGCGCCGCGTGGGGGTGGCGGCCAGCATGCTGCTCGGCTGCGGCTCGGCCTCCCACACCCGCGGCGCCCGCGTCCTCGCCAGCAGCGGCGGCGGCCGAGCAGCGAGCGGCGCCCGCGTCTGCAGCGGCGCCGGGTCCGAGCGCGCGGCGCGGCGGCGGGGGTCGGGGCCGGTCCGGGGACGCGGGACCCGGCATGGCGCTGCGGAGAGGCGGCGGCGGGGCGCTGGGGCTGCTGCTGCTGCTGCTGCTGGGCGCCGCGTGCCTGATCCCGCGGAGCGCGCAGGTGAGGCGGCTGGCGCGCTGCCCCGCCACTTGCAGCTGTACCAAGGAGTCCATCATCTGCGTGGGCTCCTCCTGGGTGCCCAGGATCGTGCCGGGCGACATCAGCTCCCTGTGAGTGGGACCCCTCCAGCCCCCACCCCGCCCCACCCTGCGCCCGCCGCGGCCAGGGAGTTGTCTCCGGCTCTGGGGCACCGCCGCCTGACCCTACTCGCCAGCCCCTGGCTTGCTTGGCATTTGGTTGGGAGCGCGCGAGGGACGCAGATGGAGTCTTGGCCCCTGGGAGGATGGAGGGGACCCTGAGCCCTAGAGTCTGGGAAGCCAGTGAGGTCCCGGTGACAGTGTTTCTCAAAGTGTAGTCCGTGGGCCACCTGCACCAGAACCACCTGGGTCAGCTGGTGTCAGTGAAGGATCAAGGCCCACGGAGAGGTAGGGTCTGTGGAGTGGGGCCTCTGGGTCTGCTTTTGGCGTCTGCTCGTGATTCTGGGGTGCAGCATTAAAGTTTGAGAGGCTGTTTGTATCTGTGGGATGGTGGGTGTGTGGTTGTGATAGGAGCAGCCAAACATAATTGGTGGAGTGCAAACTGGGACCCTGTGAGCCTTGCTGCCCCACCTCACAGAGGGGCTGAGGTTGGCCTGGGGCATCCTCCGACCCCTCTACCCTGCAGGTTGGGAAGACATGCAGCCTCTGGAAGTGGAGGCTGCCCCACGTGGCCTGGAAGAGGGGGCACCCAGGTCTTGGCAGAGTCCTGTGGTGTGGGGTGTACAGCTCTGGTGCCAAGGGCAGGAGGTCAGCCCACTTCCTGCTTGAAGTTCAAGGGGCTTCTTGCCCCCTTCCCTCCCCTCACATTGTGCTGGCTGCTTTTCTAGCCCTGGAGTGAATGACTGGAAAGGGCTCCCCATTCCTTCTTCACCTGCTGAGAGAGGCTTTCAACCTGGCTCACAAAGCCACTCCTGCCAAATGACTATCTGTCCCAATGTCTGTGGCAGGGGCTGTTGGGCTGTATCTGCCGCTAGGACCGCTCCCTGTCCAGGCCCAGGGGCTGGGGTGCCCATTCTTGCAGAGGAGGGAGTCCCCAAGGGTGACGTCGTTTGTGCTTGCTCATGTACCAACATTCCCCTGCCTTCCATCCAAGGCCACACACGGCCGGGACCTAGGAGCCAGGGACATCCTATTTGCATTTATAGGAAGTCAGGAGAGTCCGGCTGGAAGAACAGAAGGCCTGTTTGACTCTTACGATTGCCAAGTCAGGTGACATGGAGGATTCCAGAAATTAGAATTCCCCTTGTTAAATCCTTTAAACCAGCAGCTGCTTAATTGATCTGCATGTTAATGGAGATAAAGTATTGAGGTCCTGCTGTGGCCAGGAAGGGTAGGGGACCTGGGGGCAGAAACAGAGCCAAACCTCTTGCCCCTGTGTTGACCGTTTCATCTGGCAGATGGCATTGCCTCCCGCTGCACAGTCAAGTTCAGGTGTCTCTGAGTTTTCCCTCAAGGCTTTCACGGTGGTGCATTTAATCAGAAGTGCTCTGAGTCTTTCAAATTCGTACTCCCAAGGGAAAAGCTTAATCCTACCCCAGAGTTTCGTTGGCCAACATTAACTTTGTGTCTGCACAAACAGAATCTTGGGCAGAGGTTAAGTAATTATCCATCTGCAGCCGGGGCCTCCTGTAGTTAAGAAAAGGAAGCCAGGGGATTGATTGGAGCAGGCTGAGCTGATGTCTGTGAAGGAGTCAGACCCATGGTGCAGGTTTCTAATATCCAGACGAGTTTTCATATCGATCAGACCCATTGGCAAGTGGCTGCAGTCCTCTCCGCCCTGTCCCTGGGAAGATGGTGGCCGGGTGCGGTAAGCCACCTGGGGCAAGGAGGAGTCTGCATGCAGGTGGAAGGTGAGGGAGCTTCCTGAAAGACACCCAGGGTGTCTTTTGTCCCTCTTTGCCTGTAGGAGCCTAGTAAATGGAACGTTTTCGGAAATCAAGGACCGAATGTTTTCCCATCTGCCTTCCCTGCAGCTGCTGTGAGTATGGAAAGTTCTCTTTGCAAAATGGGGGTCCCCGAAGTGCAGTCCTAGAAGGGTGGTCTCTGCCTCTTCAGTGTCAGCCCTTCCTGAAGCACCCCAGTTCCAGCTGAACGGTGGCTGGCTCTTGGTTTTAATTGGCCCTGAGGTGTCGGCAACAGTGCCGAGGCTTCTTGCTCTAGTTCCTTTCCCGACTTCCGTCCTTGCTTTCTTCCAGGACTTTGTTATAGGTCCAACTCCCAGATCTAGCAACGGGGCGGGTGACTACATCACTCATAACCGGAACTTCACCTAAATTAATTGTTTCCCCAACATCTCACTTTAAAAGAAACTTACACTTTAAAGTCTTGTGTTAGCCTGGAAATAGGAGCATTTCTAGTTTGTCCAGCTCCTAGGCAGGCAGCATAGTCTGCATTTATGTGCTTAATTATATTCCATCAGTGTATCATCACTTTGAAAAGAGCATTTTTATTTTTTTATTTGACAGATGAGGAAACCTAGGCTTAGAGAACTTATGTAACTTGCCAAAAAAAAATCACAGAGGTTCTAACCCAAGGCTCAAAGCCCTCACTCATAACCACTCTCAGCGAGCAATGTCCTGGTCACTGTGGTGAGTGGCCATGCAGTACTCTACACCCCAAGTCAGCCAATGTCTGCTAGTGAACACAAATGTCCGAAAAGCACTTTTCCAAAGCGCAGCATTCCAGGCAAAGTCACGAGTGCATAGTTCATTCTCTTCATCATATTTGTTTCTTAAATTTGAGATGAGCTTGACATAAAGCAAGTAACAAGCTACAGAAAAATATACAGAAACATAGGTCAGTACTCCTCCTAAATAAACTGTTGATATTTTTTCTTGAAGTATTATATGTCTACTTTCAACATGATATTTGCCGTTTTAAAGGCTGAATTCTTAGAATTAAAATGATATTAGAATAAACTCTCTCTGCAGTGATAGGAGTAGAAATATAAATTGAGATATTCTTTTGTCAGATAGACTTAAGTGATTAGTATAGACTATATAGACTTTTACCAAATGGATGTGAGTGGCAACTCAAATAGGAAACTATACAGTAATGAAAAGTCTTCTGAAGACTTCTTAGACTTTTCTATTATTTTTCCATGAAATTGTATGATGTAGAAGAAAGGATTCCCCCACCACCACCCCAACTGTGTGGCTTTGGACAAGTCACTAACTTCTCTGGGTTTGGTTTCTCAGAAATGAAGCTTGGTTAGATCCTTCTTGGTCTCCAATTCCACGGCTTCTTGTGCATCAGAAAGCACACACTACCTGTTTAGTTGTGCCTAGCCTAAGACTATTTTCAGATAACAGCTATCAGTTCATAGTTACTGAGAAACCCAGGGGCAATAGGGGTGGAGTAATGGAGAAGACCAGAAGATCCAGCCTGAAGGATCCACTCCCCATCGACTGTATCAGCAATCCGTGCAATCAGGTTGGGGACCTAATGGGTTGTTTTTGGGCTGAGAAGAGCCCAGGTTTGCCCACAGATCAGAACATAGCAAAAGAAACACAGGGAGCTGTACCATGGTCCAGGTACTGCGTCTCTGCCTTGACGTCTGTCCCATTTTCAGGTTGCTGAATTCTAACTCCTTCACGGTGATCCGGGACGATGCATTTGCTGGACTTTTCCATCTCGAATACCTGTAAGTGTGGTGATTTGTCGGCTTGCTAGGTGCTTGGTGTCTTGGTGGGCTTGCTGGATTGTGTCCCAAGGGTCCCTCCTGGAGGGTCTGTGAGCAGAGGAAGCCCAGCTTCTGTTTTCCGCACTGACCTTTGAGAGTTCCTTGCTTCTAAATACGCTGGGACAGGAGGAGGCTGGAGACAAAGAGGGGAAGAGGAAACAAGGAAAGAGCTTCCTTCATTCATTCTCTGGTGACATTTAATTTGTCATGGAGTAAGCAAAATTGGAAACTGTGTTGGATATTTTTACCTCTCATAACCAGGCATGGATTTGCTGATCAGCCAGAAATAGGACTGAAGGGTTCTGAGGGTTACTTATTTTTAAACAAACTTTCCCTATTTGGGGGTACAACTCTGTTTTTCATTCAGCTGTCCCACATCCATTTGCAGTATTTCCTGTGGGTTCTGTGGAGAGTCTAATTGTGTTTTCTTTTTCCCTAAAGGAAAAGAAAAGGTTATTTCCCCTTCTTCAGAAATAGTTTTTTATTTTTATATATTTTTTTGTTTTTTTCCCTAGTGATGATCTTTGCCCTTGTTTTGCTTCTGCTTTTTCTCACTTTCATGTCTTCCCCCCTTAAATTCTTTCATTTGTTCACTAAGTTTGTAATAATGTTAATCCCGCCATCAGACGGGATTTCCTTACTTAGCATTTAGAAGGATGTTTAAAGCCCTATCTCTGCTTTCTTATTTGAAGACAACAGGTAGCTGTTGGAATTCTGGACACATGTGGGGATAGGGAAACTTCCACCTGATCTGGGGTCTTGGGGAATTCTTCCCCTAGGTAGATGTAATTTGAATACTCTGATCATCAATGGTACTCTGTGTTTGATATGCAAAGAATGGCTGGGCCCTATGATAAACCCAGCAAGACTCAGTCCAAGTGCGGACCCAGGACCCAGCGAGGGAGGTACAGGGGGATCCTGGGAGTCTTCTTTGATGAGCAGCGCATCTCACTGGCAGGTTGCTGCGGGGGGGGGGGGTGTTAGCTTGGCCGTTTATGCTGAAATCTATTACTGAAGAGACACGAGATTTTTTTTTTAAAGAGAGAGAGAAAGAAATAGAGAGGTTAAGAGAAAGAAAGAGAGAGAGTGTGTGTTAATTTTTAATTTTTAAAGTTTGGTTTTGGTTTTCCTCTACTTAGTTGTGTATGTGGTTCTGAGGATTGAACCCAGGTCCTCGTGAATGCCAGGCAAGCA
>PVKS010002970.1:86516-110427 GCA_004027875.1 Aplodontia rufa | reverse complement strand
TTGGCCCATTTATCAATTGGGCTGTTGGTGATTTTGTAGCTGACATTTTTGAGGATTTATAGATTCTGGATATGAGACCCTTGTCTGAGGAATCATAGTCCATGATACTCTCCATTTCTGTAGGAAACCTCTTGACTCTTTTGATTGTTTCCTTGGCAGTACAAAAGCTTTTTAGCTTTATGAAATCCCATTCACTGATTTTTGACTTTATTTCCTTCGCTAAGAAAGACATTCTTAAAAGATAGAATTGCATTGTTTAAAAAGAGAGAGAGAGAGGAAGAGAGAGAGAGAAAAACTGTAGTATAAACATTAAGTATAAATTAATTCCTTTCCACTTAAATCCTTGGGAACAAATTGCCTGTATTCTACAAAATATTTCACTGCAGCATTAGCCACAAGCATGCGCAAACTTCCACTGGTAAAACATAGTTAATTGCCCTAAATATCTGAACAGATTTGTCCCCTAGGGGTCCTTTTCTTCTGCCTATTGTCAGCCAGGCTTCTTGCTATTTTTCTTTCACTTCCTGCCTGAACCAACTTTTCCAAATTCCCTGCTTTCTCCCTGAATGATGTCTCTCACCCTTGGTACAGTGTTCTTTGCAGCAGACCCAGACTGCACAGCCAGGATTTTCACCTTGAACAAAACAGACAGGAGGAATCTTTATATCTCTTTCTGAAATTGCAGGCCCAGCAGATGCTGCGACCTGACACTTTCCAGTAGGCTTCATCAGCTGTGGGCATATTAGCTATCTGTTATGGATCTCTGGAATTTTAGTAGAGTAAGCAATAACGCTCCCTCTACCCTTCCCATTTGCTTCTACGTGAACACTCCTTGAAGTGATTTGTTTAGAGCCGGAGGCAGAAAGCTTCCAAGTTTATTGTCTTCCCTCACTGTTGCCTGGAACACTGCCACTTTCCAGTCATCTCAACATTTGGGGCTCGTTGTAAACTCATACACCAATTTGTAAAGTGGATATTGCTGCATTGGTTTGCCACATGATGTCTGTTCATAGTAAGCCAAATGAGACATGAATTCAAGGACAAGAAATGAAAGAAGGCCAAAACAAAGCAAAACTTTTCAATTTTTAAAATTGGGATAAAACCTTGCTGGGTAAAACCTGGAGTGCAAACCAAATAGGATTTGCAACCTGAATGCACACTCTCCAGGAGGCTTCGCAGAATAATCTGCCAAGCAATGCTTGGCTTATCAGGGATGCTTGTCATGTGGGATGCCATATCACTGTGGCTCTGCAGCCTCCTGTGGTCTTCCATCTGTTCAAGTTTGAGCTAAGGTGTGGATTTGGATCTACTTTCTAACATTTCTCTAATGTGTATCCTGAATGGCATCTGAAAGCATTTTCTCTCCATGCGTTCATTTGGAATGTGCTTGGGTGTTTACTGAAGCTACTCTCTGCTTAATAGAATTAGCTCTATGGCTGTGTGTTAGGTGTGATTGGGGCCTATAGGGTTGTCTGCTTTAAATATCAACCTTACCACTGGCACACCAACATTATTGCTTCTTTCTCTGGGATGTTGGGATGTTGGGTGCTTTCTCATCTTCAAAAATTCCTTTTTAAATGTATCTCTCATATTTCAGCCTCTTACCTGATATTAATGAATAGAAAATTAAACAAGAACAGGAAATAAGAAAAAGAGGGAGCTCTAAAGAAAGAAATGAAAGAAGGCAAAACAAACTTTTCCCATGCAATAATTTTGTCAGGTACTGAGCCTCCTACCAAGAGTTAAATTTTGTTTAGATACTGTGTTGTTCCATTGAAATATGTGTGCATTTATTTAGTATTCACACAATCAAACATAAATGTGGGATCTTAAAAAGAATTTGTTAATTGAAAATATATGAAATGCCCTCCTCAAAATGATTGAACAAAAGGCTGAAAAGACACCTATTTAGAGAATTGAATAGATATTTACCAAAAGTAATTATCAGACATTAGTAATTGATATACTTGAATTCCAGTATGTATGAATTAAGCCATGCTACTACATAAGAACATCCATTACTAATATAAATAAGTCACATTGGCCATTTCATGACAAATAACTAAAACCCACAAAATTCCTATTTATAAAATCAAATTTAACATTATCATTCCCTGTTTCTATCTGACATTTTTAAAACAAATTTATTTTTAGGTATTTGCCAGAATTATGGTTGGACTAGGCTAAGCCAATGGCTCTCAAAGTATGGTTCCTGAATCAGCTGGAAACAATAGAAAGTAAATGATCAGGACCTCTAGATCTCCTCAAATGGAAACTCCAGGAATAGAGCCTTGTATTCTATGGTGTAAACAAGCCCTCCAGGTGATTGTGATGCACATTAAAGTTTGAGAGCTTCAAGTTAAGCCTATGTACTTCTAAGTGGCATGTGTAAGATAATCTATCTGATAACTCTGATCTATAACTTTGTATTTCATATTCCATTTTTCTAATTTTTATTTTTGTTCATTAAAATATATCTAATAAATAAAATGTGTAACTTATCAAAAAATCCATATTGCGTGTTAGGAGTGCATATTTAATTTTTAAATTGTTAGGAATGTATGATATACAACATTGGAGACTACTTGTCTAAGTATAATATTTGAAAACTCTTCTGCTCCAGATACAACTGAGCCATTAGTCACAGTGGCATATGTTTGCATTAATCAACTTACCTCAATTTCTGCTTCTACAATGCTCTGCAAATAATTTGCAGTACCCCTTTTTCTTTTTGTGCAGGGAATTCTCACTTTCCCAGTAAAGTGATAAGAAGGAACCTTTGCATTGAATCCTAGACTCTTGTCTGTCTTTGGGGAGAAGACAATAGTGATGGCCCAAGAATAGCATTAATGTTCCCACTTCCCACTTCACCCCCAGTGTGACAATATTTCTCTGGACAGCAGAGGACACAAAGAGTTACAAGGAGGATTGTATGTCCAGTCCTGACATGATCTTTCCCCATTCTCTTGGCTTTACTTAGATGAAGGAATCTCCGCCTAAGGTAGGTGAAGCACCCTATTATTCTCCTTGGCACTTTCTTCCACTCCCCCATATATACCAGCTTTCACTAGCCTGGCAGACCTCTTCTGTAGATACTTGTGCCTCTTTTGTGTTACACATTCCCCTGAGCTAGGAAGAAAATATCAATGTACACTGATTATACATGAAAAAATGGAGGAACTAGGTTAGGGCTGACTTTAAGTCGTGATAATTCAGGGGCTTCACAAAGAAAAAGTAGGAAGAAATTTTTTATTCCTAGCATAATATTTTGCATAAAGTACATTCTCAATAAGTATGCTTGGGATGAATAAACAAACATAAAAATAAACTTCAATTCCTGACCACTCTGTTCAGGTAATGTTATACAGATGTTAAAAGCATAAATATGGGACTGGAGCAGTGGCTTGATTAAGGCGCTTGCCCGGCATGCATGAGTACACAAGTTCAAACCCCAACACCACGGATGTAACCAAGTGTCCAAGGAATGGAAGTCACATGAAAAACTAAATAAAAATTGCTTCTGTCTTTCTCTCTCTCTCTCACTGTCCCCTCTTTTTTAAAAAAAGAAAAGCATAAATATGAATTTGAGTCTTATCACTGTGCTTGCTGTTGGTGGGACCTTTAGCAAGTCCTATAACCTCTGCTAAGCCTCATTTCCCTCAATCTGTAACCTGAGAATGAGGATAGCCGCTACCTTACAGGCTCCTTGTGAGAATTAAATGGGATGAAAGGGCTTAGAATGGTGTTTGGCACATAGTAAATTCTCAATAAACATTAGTTATGTTGTATATTGCAAATGCTGAATCAAATGCTAAAAAAAATAATAATGTTCCTACACTCAAGTCCTTCAACAGTGAAGTTTACCAGGCTCTGTTTATTTTTCTCCTAGCTGAAGGGTAATGATTCTACATGATTTATACTGTTTTGAAAATCAAAAGTAATGCCTCCACTGGAGAGACCAAAACATTTGCTAATCACTATCT
This sequence comes from Aplodontia rufa, assembly GCA_004027875.1. Lineage (NCBI taxonomy): Eukaryota > Metazoa > Chordata > Mammalia > Rodentia > Aplodontiidae > Aplodontia > Aplodontia rufa. The sequence continues at coordinate 106,444 of PVKS010002970.1, read as the reverse complement.
CCTCTTATCCATATGCCTCTCTGCCTAAAGAGCTATTTCAGTTCTTGAGCTAATCATTGGCAGAGGTGCAGGGTCTTTTATTCTATTTCACTTAATGGCATATTATACTTTATCATTAAGAAAGAAAGAAAAAATAACATGTCGATTTCCACAGTGGAGCCATTAAGTTGAAAACTTGGCAGTAAAATGATACCACATCAATGAGGGAATAAAGAACTGCAGATTTTCTATCACTGTTCAGAAAAATTAATTTGTCTTACATGAGACTTTACAATATGTTATCATCAAATAAAAACACCATAGGATAATAGTGGGGATAAAAATGGGAATTTTCATGAACTCCTAAGAAATGACTTTAGAAAAGGTCACAGTTTTCTTTTTTCCCAAAATTCACTCTTTTGTGCATATAAGGAACTTAATAAATTTTCAAATCAGTAATTAATCAAGAAAAAAGCTGTAACAGGTATAAGGATATTTAGGCATAATACGTAGAATTACCTTTCTGAAATATGTCTCCCAATCATTTGTGTTTGCTACCTCCCCATGGTGTCCGTATATTAGTTCACTTAAATCTTTTCAATAATGCTATGAAATAGATATTGCTCTCCTGGTTTAGTTTTTGAGGTACTAATGGGTAAAGAAAGGAGCCCAAAGTCACACACTTTATTAAGTAATGAAATCAACTTAGAAATTCATGACCAACTCCAACCTACTCATGCTTCAGGTGAAGGTAGGAAGGTGGCATTTTAAGAAATCATGAACTACTGCAGTAGAGTAGAATCCTCACTCTGTAGTCCACTATTGCTTCTTTATTTCACCAATTAACCTTATCCCTTTGAAGACACTATGAAACCATAGCATTTCTGGCCAAGTGACACTTCCAACTGGTGCAGACTCATAGAACAGGACCCATCATCTTACACAGTGTCAACCTTGAATGTTCAGTTGCATTTATTTCAGTAAACATGAATGAAGAGCTTTCAATGAGCCAGACAGTATTCTAGGTACTAGAGAAATAGAGATAATAAATAAAGCTTCCTGCTCTTGTGGACACAATAATCTACAGAGGAAAAAACACAGATGTTCCAAAACTCATTTGCTACTGCTCCCCTTCTGAAGAGCTTCTGTTTAGGGGTTGATAGTTTTCATTTTGAGCTTAGAATTGAGTTTTGGTTTCAGTCTTCCTTAGTTTTCTGAGTCCATCTTTTGTCACTTTCTCAGAGTGTTGTTCCCTCTACAATCCCTTCCTGGTTGTCTCCCCCAAAGGTCCTTCCTCCTCCACCTCTTCTTTTCTGTAGCCCTCTCCCTGAAATTGGATGAAAAGTTGCTTTGGAAGTCTAGCACTGACACACATGTGTGATTTCAAACCTTGGATAATATATTCCTTGGTTAAAGTGGCAGGAAGTGTGGTAAGATCCTCGTATACATGCATCTCTCATCTGTGGATCCATTCTTGCACCCATTTATATTTTCAATCTGAACACTCTGGAAGGGATTCTTAAATTCATCAACTATATTTTCAAGTAAGAAGAACATATTATGAATTGAATTGTGTCCCCCAAAATTCACATATTGAAGTAATTTGAAATACAACATTAATTGGAAAAAATGTCATTGTAGAAATAATTAGTTAAGATGAGTTCATTCTGGAGTTGGGTGGGCCATTGTCACTGATGTACTTATGAAACAGAGAAATGCGGACACACACACTCACACACACTCAATCAAATACACACACAGAAGCCTGTATATATGAAGGCAGAGCTTGTGGTGATGCTTTTATAAGGCAGGGAACTCCAATGATTGCCAGCAAACCAACAGGAGCTAGGAGAAAGGCATAGAACTGGCGTGGTTGCCTGGCATGCACAAGTATGCGAGTTCGGACCCCAGCACCACATACACAACAAGGTCTTGGATCAATGAAAGCCACATGAAAAACTAAATAAAAAATGGTTTCTCTCTCTCTCTCTCTCACTGTCCCCCTCTCTTTGGAAATAAAAATAAATAAAAGAAAGATGATATTAACTTTGATTAGAGACCTCACAGTGAGTCCCACCAGAAGGTGCTCAGGACACTACCAGTAGGACCCCCATCTGAAGCAGCCCTGGTCAAGACCAACCAGGGGAGGTTCCCCACCAAGGAGCAGCCCCACCTACCTACACCCTACTTTCCTGTTGGGACCTATGTGAGTCCTACCAGAAGGTAGGTCTACATTTTGGTAGGTTCAGATTTGCAACCTTCAGCTGGGACCCAAAAGGTAGAGTAACACAGGGACCCAGGCAGAAACAGCATCTGGAAGAAGGTGATCATCAAAGAGTTGGTGGCTGATCTGACCCTTTGACTTGCAAGGAAAAGCCACCTGAAGAGCTGCGTACCTTCCCCTCAGGAAATCTCAAATCAGAGATCCACAAGAAGCTCTTCAAAATGAAGAATCAAACAAGGAGAGATTCACCTCAAACCCAAAAATACAAAGACTTAAGGGTTGAATGTTTTCTCTCAGATGTGGAAGTTAGAGTAAAACCTAAGATAGGATAAAAGTTTGTCAAGTTTATTTAATAGAACTACCAAATTTGAAGTAACACATAAGCTGTGAAAACTATAACTAAGAAGTGGGGAGGGGGAGAAAAAAGGGAGAGAGGAGAGAGAAGGAAAAGGAGGGTGTCAATACTGTAGAGTACACTTGACTCCCATGAGAAGCCAAAATATACTCAGACAGGCATATAAATCTAGCAATTTTGATAATTAAAATACATGTTTATGGTCATTTATGTCTGTAATATGGGGAAACTACAAAGGATACATGAGATCGGGCAGTGAATGAAGCAAAGGGAGATCCTGGACAAGGATTGTGTTTAAGCTTCTTTGTCATTACATATGCATGTGTCAATGTGAAGCAACGAATCCCTTCAATATGGAAGACTATGTTGAACCAATAATAAAATAAAATAGCATGAGATGCTGAAAAAAAGAATCTCTGCTCATCTTCTCTATTATACTTCTTGGATAAATGATAAACATTAAGCCTCTTAGAATTTGGTCAGAGGGCTTATGTTATTTTTTCAAATATATGGCTTATTTCATGGTTCAGACTCTTGATTTCAGCTCAAGAGCTTTTGAAGCTTTAAAGTAATTACTATGGTTATGATTTACAATTAAGAAAGTACAGATTGTGGTGAACTTTTTACACATCTTTAAGTAATTAACAGTTCAATTTTATGTCTCCTATGAAAGCAAGTGTTTTTATACTCTTTACTGGAAATTTTATTCCACTAAAGCTGATGCAAGCATCAACTCAAACTTGCCTCCTAAAATGTGGTTATTTGGTGAGTTCCTCTTGTAAAGTGTTATTACAGAATCTTCTTGACTTATTCCCTGAGAAGCCCATTGGAAATACTGGAAATAAAACTGCATTTAAAACACCTAATCTGCAAAATATCCTATAATTGGCTCTAGAGTAATACTTGTTTACCCTCTTGATCTTGTAATTTACTGGGAGTCATGGCACACTGCTGCTGCCCAGCATTGCTAGCACAGAAAAAGATCCAAATGTAAAGTTGGAAGTACAATTCCTACTGTATGTTTATTGCTTTCACACTAATATAGTGTCAAAAAAGTCATAAGCGAAACAACTGTAAACAGGGAACTGTCTGTAACCTCATTCACTGAGCTCTAATCCAGCACTGGTGAATCTAACTGCAGCAGGAACATCACCAATAAAGTAATGGCATGGAGCAAGTTCGGCAGGTGTCTCAGGAGAACCGATACCAAGGTCTGATGCCCTCAGATATTGTGATTTTAAGGGACACAGATTATTATATGAATTGAAAAACAGAAGGTGGACCAGTGCAAGCCAAACAAAACAAGTTCATGGGCAACTTTGGACAATAGTGTGGAATCTTGGCATCAAACTTTTGCCACAATTAGAACTTTACAGAAAGTAAAGAGGAAACTTGAGCCTTACATGGACAATTTCATTTGTCATAACAACACAACCAGATAAGGACTGTTATCCCAATTTCATAGATAAAGGAGCTGAGGCTCAGAGAGGTTTAATAACGTACAAAGGTTAAGCTAACAGGTGATGTTAGGTAAAAAAGTAGTTTCCAAAGTAATGTATATTCTATCTGCCCTACCCCTCCATGTATACTTGCCTATGTATGTCTATATTTATATATTTACATTTTTTATCTAGAAGGAGATATACCAAAATGTAATGTTTTTCTTTAATATTAAAGTCATCTTTTTCTCTTTTCACTTAACTGCATAAAATGTCTATTTATAAGTTTTTCATAAAATTGTTGTTTCGGTTTGGTTTTTCGCAATGCTAGGGATCAAACTCAGAGCCTCACACATCCCCCAACCCAATACTTTTTTTGTTTTTGTTTTTATTTCATTTGTTTTTTAAAGAAAAAAACTGTAAGAAACCCATCTCTAATCGTGAAATGAAGCTAGTGATGACATAATCAGCACTGTGACCCCGGACTTCCACATAGACACACACCACACACACACTCCCTTTTTAACCTGGGATTTTGTATCATTGAGAACCTACTATATGCCAGAAAATCTGTTAAGTGTTAAGGATTATAGAGCTATGTAAGGTAAGCGTTCTGACCTCTAAGACTTTCTTGTCCAAAGAAAAATTTCATGGTAGAACATGGTATTTCCATGTACATAGATACTAGACTCTGCTATTTCCATAAAGCATTTGCCTTTTTGTTGAAAATAGCTCTTACATCTGTCTAGAAATACACATTTCCATGTTGGCATAGTGTCATCTTTTGACAGTTATGCAAAAAAATGGAAATTATCATTGCATGCCAATAGAAAGATACAATCACACCACAGTATCCTATTAGGTATAGTATTTACAGAACCTCTAGTATTGGTTAGGAGTCTGAAAAAAGAGACTGCAAAATGCTTTAATAAAATTCAATTCTAACTCTTCTCTAAATTCTTCATATGAATTTAAGCATGAACAAGAGAGCTAAGCTGGCACACTAAAACTCTGGCACATAGCGGAAACTATGTGTATTTGCTGTCATCATCATTAATATGATAAGCAGATGCCACCTTTACACCTTCCTTCTAAACCATCCCCAAAGAGGCTTTCTGGCTTCATCCTTTTGTGAGTCTAGAAAACAGGATTTTAGTCCTGTATGGTTATGTTTTGGAGACCTCATGGTCTTTCCATCATCTGTTAGACCATCACAGTAGATAAAGCCTCCTACATGTAATAGGAGGCCACAGGCACTGACAGCCACGATGAGCTTGACAATTCTACAATTTAACAACTTATAGGAAACAATTATTAAAGTATTAGACAATATTTTGTGCTATTGTATCAAATGAGATGATTAATTCCTTTTATTTAAAACTCTCTTTTTCATTAGTTGAATTAAGTTAAATTTGGACTAGTTATCTCAGATTATTTTAATGCTGTGTCATTGTTTTTGGCAATACTGATGAAGCCTATAGTTTTACTGAAGAGAGTAACAACAACACTTTACCTAATAACATAATTAAGAATGAAACGCTAAGTACTGTGTAGGTAAACCCAGAGTTTACTATATTGAGCCCTTAAAGTCTAGTGGATAAAAGCAGGAATTAATTGCATGTTGTAATGAATGACCCAGACTTTAGATATAAAGAAAATTAATGAGTTGAATCCTTTCCAGTGTAGGACGTGATAATTGAGTGAAGATAATTGGTGTCAGGAGAAAACAATAAGCCTTAGAGGTTAAAAAATCTTGATTTTAAACACAAAAATATAGGCTACATACGGTGTAATCTCAGCTGTATCTCAGCTTCTTGGGAGACTGAGGCAAGAGAATCACAAATTTGAGTTCAGATTTGGCAACTTACTGAGACTCTGTCTCAAAATAAAATAAGGGTTAGGGATGTAGCTAAGGGATAAAGCTCAGGTGTAAAATTAGGCTATTGGACTAAAGGACATCTGAAGTTCCTTCTTATTCACCAGTTCTGATTCTGTGAATGTGGGTTCAATCCCCATTACTACAGGGGAAAAGAAAAGAAAGAAAACCTAGCTTTAGGGGACTAATTCATCCAACTTCTAAAGACAAAAAATGTTTAAGTCTGGATTCCAACTACATGCAAAAAATATTTTCCAGATTAAAATGTGGAAACATGTCCATGCTTCTTTCATTTAGATACATATATATATTTTTAAATCATGTAGATTTAAAAATAAATTGATCTTGATTTTTAAAAAGTTATAGATATTAAAATACATTAATACATATATAAATGTATGTGCAAAGAAATCTATACAGATGTATATATTTATTTATTTATATATTTATTTATGTACTTTATAATTTTTATAGCTTGAATCTTTATATATTTGAATATATGTGTGTGTATATTTTTATATAGCTTTTTAAAATGTATATAATCTTTAAAACTGCACCAACCCTCACCACATCCAGTGGGAAAGGGCTATGTTCTCGCCATGCAATTTATGGTGCTGTGTTCATCCCAGCAGAGACTCAAAAATCTGAAACTCAGACTCCATCAGCCACAGACCTCATCTAGCTGTAAAAATCACAAGATCTAGTAAAACCAGGTCCTAAAGAGCTGAACCCATGTGATTCCCAGTCAAAGATCATAAAGGTGAAAATATTAAGAAACCTTAAGGTCAGGACACAATAGCACACACCTGTAATCTCAGTGGGGCTCCTGAGGCTGAGGCAGGAGGATCGCATATTCAAAGCTAATCTCAGCAAGTTAGTTAGACATGTCTCAAAATAAAAAAATAACAAGGACTGGGGATGTGGCTCAGGGGTTAAACTCCCCTGGATTCAATCACTGGTACAAAAAGAAGAAAGAAAGAAAAAGAAAGAAAGAAAGAAAGAAAGAAAGAGAAGAAAGAAAGAAGAAAGAAAGAGAGAGAGAGAAAGAAAGAAAGAAAGAAAGAAAGAAAGAAAGAAAGAAAGAAAGAAGGAAAGAAAAAGAAAGAAAGAAAGAAAGAAGAAAAAAGTAGAGGGAAAAATGTAGGGGCCAAGAGATTCTCAAGCCACACCGGTAGGAGGGTGGAAAGAGGTCAAGACAGAATATGAAAGACATTTTATTTTAAAGATTGAAGAATATTGTCTTGTACATGTTGGTTTTCTCCTGGCCTGGAAGCCTGGGCTTTAGGAGAGATACCCCTATAGCAAGAGCAAGCGGTCATGTTGTGCAGCCTGTTAACCCCTGAGCCTCTTCAGACTTGCCACGCCACTTGTCACCTGCCATTCCCAGCTCTCACAAGTATCACCTTAATCAGTAACATTTAAGATAAATAAAAGATTTACATTTCAATTGTAATAATTTTAGTCTTATTTCGTGATAAGTATCATAATGTCAGAAAACTGATGATGACTGTTTTTATTTAGTGTTTAAATATAGTTTTTACTTTTTAAATAGAAAAAAAATGAGTAAGGTGCTTGGTAACACTACCCATTATTGATTTATCAATTCTCCCAAGAGGTTGTGGAGGAATGGCAAAGGTCCGGGCAGGGGCAAACAAAAAGCCAAAAAGCAATGGGAACACAGAGACTAGAGTACCACCCAAAATTGTAAAAGGTGCTGGCCCCGCTGAGCCCCTTGGCCTTACATAAAGGTGCCCACAGTAGCTGCTGAAAGAGAATTCAGTTGCACTTTAGATTTCCTTTTGCTTCTAAAGTCAAGTTTCATTTCTGACTGAACCGGAACAGCCCCGGGGCAGAGTTTAATCCCTGCTTGTGTTCATAGAGAGGAAGTCACAGAGCCATCCACATGCTCCCATGGAATATGCTGCAAAGTGAGGGGAATTACTGCAATTACTTTTTGAAGGCTCCCGGGGGGCACCAAACTTGCTAAGACTCTCTATGAGGAAAATAAAGGAGGATTCCACCCAAAGCACAACTTTCATGAAAGCTCACAGGAGGAAGATAATGAACAAAATGAGACAGTGGGGAAACTCAACTATTATATATAGTGGTAACTTGAAAATATTTTGTTTCTTTTCTTCCAATTAACTGGGCTTTTCTTTTTATGGAAGTATTTATATAGAAACAATATAGTCCATTTAATAAATATCCAGCATCTGTCAGTGTTTATCAACTTGGATTAGACTCTACAATTACCTTGAAGAATTGAAAACCTAAAATAATAAGTGGCTCTCCTCTCTTTCTCTCTCTCTCTCTCACACACACACACATTTGTCACCTCCCTGCCCACTGACTACCTATTGATTATACAGATCTAGGGGACTCCTTGAGGAAATCTCCTTCACTAAAGCTATATGAAGGCTAGACTCTGAAGTTGGCACAGAATTAAGGCATATCCTTGTAACTACCTAAGAGGAACCATGAGGGATATTTGAAAAGAATATCCAGGAGATCATTCTCCTGTCTGCCATGTAATCTCTTTCCTCCCTACGCATTTGCTCTGAAAAATAAAGGATACCATTCCCTTCCCTCATCACACTTGGCTTTCCAAGCTTTTCCTTGCCTTTTGGCTTAATAGACAACAGAATTACTTCCAAAAAGAGAAACTTGGAAATGATTGCTGCAGCAGGAGTCCTGGTTTCCATCTCTCTAGCTGACAAATGCCAAGTATTTATATGTCGTCACTAAAACCTGCAAAACGTTGAGTGGTTGTCAATGGGGTCACACCTTCCTTTCTCAGACTAATGGCATGTTTATTTAGCTGACGTCCAAATTTGGGAATGCAAGCAAATAAAGAATGCTACAGAATAGCAGATGATTTCAATAACTAAGGACTATATGTAAGCATAAAGCTAAGTAAACACACTTTGATGTAAAATGCATTGCAGCCAACTTCTTACATTCCTTCGCATATTTCACTTGTTTTCCCACACATGATCTTCTTTGATCTGTGCAGTAATTTTAAGATACTTTGTATAGTTGTTATCCCTATTTCACAGTGGAGGAAACTGAGTTAAAGAGAAGTTAAAAATGTTTTCCCTAAGATCACAATTTTAAGCAGCAAATCTATATGTAAATCTGTTTTCTGACTCCAGAACTCATTTTCCTTCCTTTGTCTGACTGCCTTCAACTAAATACACAAATCATTACATTAGAAATAGACTATTAAACCAACAAACATTTTGCTGGTTTTTAAAAAGCTTTTAGCAGCTGCAAAGACATCCAAAGTCTGGCAACCTTAGCAAAAGGGCAGACAGATGCAGGGCCAAGACATTCCACAACTAAAATCCCCAGTGTTACTCCTGAACTTGATTTTACAAGCCATAAAGCTTCCCTGTTGTTTTGTTTAATTTATGCTATGTGATTATTTGGGTAAATATAAATTCTCAGCAACTATGTAAATACTCACCACATAGACTTCACAATTAAATTTTATTAATGCAATAATATCTACAATTCTCTTCATCCTGTTGTCCAACAAACAATTCAACTGTCCTGAAGTAGCAGACATCAGTAAATTTTACCCCTAAACAATTCAACATGCATATCATTAACTATAGTTCAGTGTGAAAGTAGACTTTGTATACAACCAAATGCACAAATCTTAAGTGTGCCATTCAATAAGAATCACCAAATATACACGCCCATGTCACTCAAATCTGTCTCGATGTAGAGTATCACCTTCATCCCAAAAAGTTTCTTCATGCCCCTTCTCAGTCAGTCCCCACTACTATTTGAAGATTTTTCACCATCAATTAGTTTTGCCCATTCTAGAACTTTGTGTGAATAAAGTCTTATTTTACTCTTTTGTATAAGGATTTTTGGTGAATCATCTCTGTTGTTTTGAATATAAGGGGTCAGCTACTTTTAATTGTTGAGTAAACTGCTCTGTTGTAGCAATATACTAATTTCTTTAGCCATTTTCCCTCTTAACAGATACAGAGGCTATTTCCAGTTTTGGGTTATTCTAAATGAGTACTATGAACACTCTTGTGGAGATGTATTAATGTTTTCACTTCTCTTAAACAAATACTTAGAATTGCCAGGTTATAGGACAGTATATTTTAGTTTTGTAAGAGACTTCCAGAACTTTTCTTCAAAGGAGTTGTACCATTTTAACTTGCACCAATAATATTTGACAGTTTCTATTCTTCCACATCAACACCAGCATTTGGTGTTATTGTTGTTTTAATTTTAGCCATTCTGGCAGGTCTGTATCATATTTTTTATTAGATGGATATAGAGATACAATTGAGGGGGAAACATTATCAAACATTCAAGAACCATTGTATATATACTTAGTTATCCAGGGCTAATGCCATATCATGGATACCCAGCTTGGGTTCCCCCTGTTGCTGTTTCCCCCAAAAGAACTCCTGAGTTAAATGGATATCTTGTGAAGGACAGCAATCTCCTTCTGAGATGATTCCCCCATATTCCCTTTCTCCAGTCTCCTAGGAGTTCTTCCTACACCCTCTACCCCCCCATCCCCCTCCCTATGCCTCCAAGTATCCTAGGGAGTCATCTCCTTGTTGCATTGAGAATCATACAATTTGAAGTTATTGTTAGCTTAGCCATCTAACATACTGCTTCCCCATGTATTCTAGCTTCCGCAAATGAGAGATACCATTCAGCCCTTGAGTCTCTGAGATTGGGGTACTTCACTTAGCATAATTCTTTCCATCTCCATCCACTTGATTTCAAAAGGCATAATAGCATCTTCTCTAATGGCCGAGTAGTATTCCACTGTATATAAGTACCAAAGTTTTTGTATCCACTCATCAAGTGAGGGGCATCTGGGTTGGTTCCATAGTCTAGCTATCGTAAATTGAGCTGCTATAAACATTGATGAAGCCACATCACTATAATATGCTGATTCTAACTCTTTTGGGAAAATACCCAGAAGTGGGATAGCTGGGTCATAAAGTGGATCCATCCTTAATTTTTTGAGGATTCTCCACACTGCTTTCCATAGTGGCTGAACCAGTTTGCAGTCCCACCAGCAGTGTAACAGTGTCCTCTTTTCCCACAGCCCCTCCAGCATCTGTTGTTGTTCAAATTTTTCATTTTTGCCACTCTAACAGGAGTGAGCTGGTATCTCATTGAAGTTTTGATTTGCATTTCCCTTATAGCTAATGATGTAGAGCATTTTCTCATATATTTGTGGGCTTTCTGGACTTCCTCTGGTGAGAAGTTTCTTTTTAGATCCATAGCCCATTTATTGATTGGGTTATTTGTAAGTTTGGTATTTAGTTTCTTTAGTTCTTTATATATTCTGGATATTAGCCCTCTGTCCGAGGTGTAGCAGGCAAAGGTTTTCTCCCATTCTGTAGGTTCTCTGTTGATGCTCTTGACTATATCTTTAGCTGTGCAAAAACTTTTTAGTTTAATTGCATCCCATTCATTTATTCTTGATTTTACAGCTTGAGCCATGGCAGTTTTGTTAAGGAAGTAGCTGCCAACTCCTATATGCTGTAATGTTGACCCTACTTCTTTTTCCAGTAAGTTTAAAGTTGTTGGCTTAATATCCAGGTCTTTGATCCATTTTGATTTAATTTTGTGCAGGGCAAAAGATAAGGATCCAGCTTCAGTTGTCTACAAATGGCTGTCCAGTTTGTCCAAAACCATTTGTTGAACAGGCTATCTTTCTTCCACACTATGTATCATATTATTTTTTGAATTGTAAAATAAGATTTTTCACAATGGTAAGTCTATTTTTATAAAAGGGGATTTAGGCAGTATCTATTTTTATGTCCTCCTATTACTATAGCAATTAGGGTTTCTTAAGCTGTATAATTCAGTCATTAAATCCTGATTTTTATCCTTAAAGGATTGTTTGAAAGCAAATTCATGATTCAGTAGCTATTTTAACTTAAGCTTGAAGATTACAGCTCTGAAACTTTGTTCAAATTAATTTTTAGGTTTTTTTCTATAAACACTGAAGCTTTGACATTAATCAAAATGATCAGGTTAGCTCTTGACTTAGATTCAACAGAAAAATAAACAAATAATCCCAAGCTTTGATTGAATTAAATGAGCATCACCTCGGGGTAACTTAAACTTTGATTAGTAAGAGTGAAGCTTTTTAGATCAAGCATAAGTAGTATATGGTTAAGTTACTTCCAAGCTAAATTGCTTTCAGCTCCTGGAAATCCACAGGTCTAATTTTATTTTAATGTAGGTGTTTCCTTAGATTTTGCAATTTCTCCCTAAGAAGTTTTAAGTATTTAAATTTCTATCTTTGGCTTGTTGCCCATTCTTCATACTCCAATTCTTATTCATTTGTTATGAAAATAACTTAAATGCACTTAATGCTTCTCAAAAATGCTTTTCGGTTCACTGTTTATAACATTAGACATATTATAACTCATTGGACAATGTCTCTTAATGCACTTTTAGTAAGCAGTAACAGTTATACACTTTAGAGCTAAAATGGGAGATACGAATTGTTGAAGTGCTACTCTACATTGCTCTAGGCATTGAGAAATACTAACATAGAGATATCTTAGCTTTGCTACTGCTCTTTAGTTCCTATTGGCATATTCATTTTTCTAAGATATTAGAGGCTAATATACGAAGGAATATGCATGAATTTTCTAGCCAGAAATTTAAACATTAATCTTTAGCATCAAATAATTTTTCTTTGACATATTGTATTTCTGATGCCACCTCTTTCTATAACATTTTTTAAGGTGAGAGAGGCACAGTAAGAGAGAAAGAGAGAATCAATTTTATTCAATTTTCATGTGGCTTTTGTTGTTCCGACACTTAACCCATGTCCTTGTGTATGCCGAGCAAGTGCTGTAACCACTGAGCCACTGAGCTAGCCCTTCCCATAACATTATTGAGGAGCAGAATGGTTTCATAGTTTCTAGAATCTCTGTGGGTTATAGAGGCATTAAGGAGAGGTCACCTACAGAAACATTTCAAATTAGGCATTTTAACTTCTGTTCTGACTTGCCTTGCCTCTTTTCAGAAGCACTTAAACATTACTTTATCTTTTTCTAGTTGTAAAATCATGTAATATATTGGCTCTTAAGATATGTTAATACAGGGGCTGGAGCGGTGGCTTGGTGGTTAAGGTGCTTGCCTGGCATGTGCAAGTACACAGGTTCAGACCCCAGCACCCACATACACAGCTAAGTGTCAGAGCAACAAAAGCCATGTGAAAAACTCAATAAAATTGATTCTCTCTGTCTCTCTCTCTCTCTCACTGTACTTCTCTCTTTAAAAAAAAAGATATGTTAATACAGTAGTCATCTGCTTAAATGTCATCTATATACGAAGTTTGACTATTTTTGGAACTAAGCCAATAGGCACACATTTTGTACCTCTAAAAGTAAGAAAACCCCTTGGATTGGAATAAAACAGTACTGGCCAATTGTCCCACACATAAAATGTGCAATACATACAACAGATTTATTACGGCATTCTGTTTCTTTTTTTTTTTCTTAAATCTGCATTTGAGCCACCAGGACCAATACTATGTGTAGGTGAAAACAGGAAGCTTCAATTGGGACGATGAAGTAGCACAGAAAAGATCTGCCTGCCTTAAAATATTTACCTTCTAGTGTGCCTTGGGAATAAAGCATTATCTTCAGATGTTTCTATGAAAAGCAAAAATCAATCTATTAGCAAATAACATACTTTTTATTATGGGAACTGTTAATTCCCATTAACCACTAGAGTTTAGCAAGGCCATCAGGAATTGGGACACAGTCAGATACATTTCCAAAGGCTGAGGATGATATGAAAAAATGTGTGTGTGTGTGTGTGTGTTGGTGTGGGCTGGGGGAAATTCCTGAGGCAGGTGGGGAGTTTGAAGGTAGAAAACACCTGTGAGAAGAAGCGCTGAAGGAAAGCATGAGACTTTCACTCAAGATACATTTGCTTCCACTGTTAGTCTAGGGCTGGACCCCTGAGAACCAAATGAGAAAGTAAGGTAGTCTTTTAATTTCCAGATAATGCCAAATTGAGCATGCAAGCTCTCGGAGGCATTTTGTTCTGCCTGACACAGGAAAGACATGGGACGACTATGCAGGTATAATAGATACTGAGGTAAAGAACTGCATGTTCCTGAGTTGCATAAGTTATATGGTTAGGTAAGCTATTTGCTCATCAACTAAGCATTGAAAATCAAAACTAATTATTATTGTCAAGTGCAGTGTACATACAAATTCCCTTTGCTCTTATTCCAGAGCTTTTTACAAATGAAGTCACCATTTTTTTCTGATAATTACCCCTGACATTTCACCACTGACCCACTTTACAAAGGAATCAAGTCCAAATGTACATTGTTTAATAAAATTTCATTACATTTTAAATTAATAAAAATAGAAATAAAGATAACACTTTAGGAGCTGAAGCGGTGGCTCAGCAATTACATACATATGCGAGTTCAAACTACAGCTTCACATACACAACGAAGTCTCAGAGTAACAAAAGCCACATGAAAAACTAAATAAAATTGATTCTCTCTTTCTCTCTCACTATCCCTTTTTCTTTAAAAAGCAAAGATAACACTTAGAATATTTGAAAGAGTTCATCTCAAATCTATCTTTAAATTTTAGCCCTTTTATTTAGTTTACATTGTACAGCACATGCTATTTTGTTTGCATGTAACATTAAAAGTATTATTTTATCAACAACTAATTTTTCTTCTCTTCATCAAAAAATAGAAGTTCGTATCATTCTTTGTTTTACCATATATTGCAGGAAGAGTCTCAAGAACTTCAGAATAAATTTTCAAGTATACATGCAGTATTCATTTAGCTTAGATTGTTAAGCATAATTATTAGAATTTGATTATTTTTCTCTTTGTTCATTAAATTTTAGTTTTTCATTAAAAACATTTGGTATTTTATAAATTAGTCATAGCAAACAATATGGGAATATCCTTCAGACTGAGACAAAGAAACTTGATAAAAATAATTTGTAAATTGGCTCTCTAATCATGTTATGTTGGGTCCCTAAAGAGATGTCTAGAAACATTAATTTAGTTTCTCTAAAAACAAAGGTTTTTTTTAATCTCTTTTCTTGCAGGGCAGGAGATTATTATGGTTTAAGTATATTTTGGAAATTTGTTCCAATGGCTAAATTGAAATGTCTGATATTCTCAATTACTTAAAGCATTTATGATTTTAAACTCCCGCAGAAGTCTGCCACTGAAGGGGGAGGGAGGAGACTAAAAGCAGTTAGTCAGAAAGTCACTTATGTAACAACTGTCACATTGATTATAGGTTTGAAAGCAGGAAGCCCTGTATTTCAGACTTGATGCTTTAAGGAATCATTATTGAGCATTTGCAGAGCTGAGACAAATGGCTGATGAGTGAAATCTTAAGACTGTTCACAGCTTTTCTCTTTCATTCTGTTTTAGCCCTGAAGATGGTGAGATACATCCAGAAATCTGTCGGCTTTATATCCAACTGCAGTGTTGCTTAGAAATGTATACAACAGAGATGTTAAAATCCATTTGTCTGCTGGGGTCTCTTCAGTTTCATCGAAAAGGTATCAACATTTAATAGATTTTAAGAAATACTGAGGAATGTTAAACAAAAGTTAATCTTTTGCAAAGTGTCTGTGTACACTACATGCCCATCTACACACAATTAGAATGAATTTAAATGTTCAGGAAATGCTATTATATGAATTAATAAAATGTTCATATCACTGATAAGTGCATGAGAACAATAATTGTTTTGAATAGAAATCATAGTAGAAAGAGTTCTTAAATTTATTATTTTACCATTTATAAACATAACTTTCAATAGAATCAGCATAAGCAGCAAAAATATCTAATGATCTTATTAGGATAGTAAATGCATCTGAGAGTGCAGTTATTTTTCTAAATGAATTAACTTGCAAGAAGACAAATTGCATATTGTGTCCCAAATATTTAAAAACAGGAAACTCAACAAATAATAGGGAGACATGTGCGTAATAGAAAATCTCCTTCCAGTTTAAACTGAAAAGAGAATATATAGGCTTAAATGACAATACCCTCCAGAGGTGGCTATGGCATGAGTGAGTGTTTTGACCAGACTTCTGGCTCTCATTTGGAGTGATGCCTTGCCTTCTGGGTGTTGGCTTCTACCCTCAATCTGACTTCTCCCAAACTAGCAAATTAATTGCAACAGTTCCAGTCATTGCATCAATACATCACATGCTCCATAAAGAGAGAGAACTTCTCCCAACTATAGAAAAAGCTCCTAAGCTTCATTCTGGTTGGACCAGCTCCATGCCTGAACCATAGATAGAAGAATGGAATCCCACTGATTCAGTTAGGCAATCAAGGTCTAGTTAGAGGTAGGGGTGGCATTAAGCCTATCCCAACCAGTGCTACTATATGATGGGAAAGGGTGGAATGGGATAGAGTGCCACAAAGGAAGCCAAATGTTTCCATTAATAGAGGATTTGATCTATATTTTCATTATTAATTCATTGAACAGTAATTTACTGGGAATCTTTTGAATACAAACTTTTTGTGCTTCAGCGCAGGAGAATAGCAGAGTATGTGGAAGGTTATTCTTGCCTGTGATTTAAATTTAGAGATGGTAAAGGTCAATGAACTCAGAGAAGGAAAAGGAGATATTTCAGGTGAAGATGCAGTTAAAGATTTGAAATCAAATGAGCATTGCAATTTGGGGAGAACAAAATGGCATGATAAACTACTTGTAAAAATCTAATCTTGTATACACACACACACACACACACACACACACATATGCACACAACAGGACTAAAAATAAGATTATGTTGCATTGTTCCAGAGTTCCAAAGACAGGGAACGTTTTTCTCAATATCTGAATATTATTTCTTTTTCCTTCTAAAGGCTGATATTTCAAGAGTTTTCACCTTTACTTCTGTTGATAATACAAGAGAACGTGCATGGAGAAATTAGCTCCTTAAAGCTCCTAATGTCTGATCAGAAAATTGAATATTTAGACATACACTAATAATGTCCAAACAGCTGTCATTGATGTTTTTACTTCTTCTCTTAGTCTTCTCTCTACTTCCACCACACATATACACTCACACATAAGCACTTAGAGTAGTATTCTTTTTAATTATTGAGTATACTGGATATAGGTAGTTTTATTCCCCAAGTTCACATTGTCACTGGAATCTTCCTTGCTGGTGACATGTCCTTAACACCCAGGGACCTCCTCTCCCATCCCTGTCCTAATTCTTTGGTTTGCTGTTCGATCTCCTTTTGCCATTCACTCCTACTATTTTTCTTTTCATGGTGTACTTTTTTAAGAGGGAGAGGGACAGTGAGAGAGAGAGAGAGAGAGAGAGAGAGAATCAATTTCACTTAGTTTTTCATGTGGCTTTTGCTCAACACTTCATTGTATACGTGGTACTGGGGTTCAAATCCCCATCCTCATGCGTGCCAGGCAAGCATGTAACCGCTGAGCCACTGCTCCAGCCCCTCTTCACAACTGACTTTTGAAAGGAAAACTCTTCTCTGCTAGTTCTCTTCATAAAAGAGGATTCCCTGATCCAGATTACTTCCTTGTTGCATTTGGTCTTTGTTGTGGGGTTCGATTATCAATGCACAGTGAGACCACCAGAGATCGGAGTAGACAAGAAAAAAAAAGTTTATTTTGGGGACAGAGAAGAAACAGGCTAGTGCACCAGGGCTGCTGCTCCACAGCAAAGTTCAGGGAGAGCAGCAGCCCTGAGTGATTCAAGCAGGCTGTTTTGAAAGGAAATTTTTGGCAGGCTTACAAACAGGCTTACAAAAGAGGTCTTTCTCCAAGAAACGCAAGCAGCAAGTTTTAGTTTATCTGCTTCAAATTGCACCTGGGGGGCTATCAGGGCAGGTTAGGCGGGGAGCTAAACTATCCATATCTGAAACTGACAGCTTGTGGGAGCCTCTGGAGGGCTGCTTCACAGAAACAGACACAATGACCTTGACTATTTCTGTCCATTTACCACAGCACAATTCAAGAATCTTATTTCCATCCATTTCGGCATGCTCAATCTGAATTAAATATATTTGTTTTATGTCAGAGGGTCTCTACCCTTTTACAGTCTTGAGGACACAAGTAAAAGGCATGCTGCAGCTTAGCTGATCAGCTTGCTTGGTCTTCATTACCCATCTCTGTTTTGCCTCATTCTGCTGCTTCTTATAAAAAATCATAAGGTTGAGGGTGTAGCTCAGTGATAGAGCACTTGCCTAGCATGCACAAGGCCCTGGGTTTGATCCCAAAACCACAAATAAATAAATAAGTCCTTACCCCTGCTCTAGTGCCTAACCTGTGTACAGCTCTTTAAAAAAAAAAAAAAAAACTGACAGCATTTTTTACTTTTCCTACATAAAGAATTGCCATTTGGAATTCTATTTTATTCTTCTAAAATCATTATTTCTTAAAGTGTAATCTTTAGAAAATCTGCTTCAAAATTACCTAGGATGTTAGATAAACATATAGACTTCTGTATCCTATCCAAGGACATATAGAATCAATTTCTGGGAGCATTCAGGTGATTCTGAAACTAAATGCATAATGAAAACAGCTGTTCTTCCTTTTGAAAGCAAAAAAAAAATATTTAATTTAAAACAATAATAGATGCTGGAGGGGCTGTGGAGAGATAGGCACGCTAACACACTGTTGGTGGAGCTGCAGACTGGTACAGCCCCTCTGGAAAGCAGTATGGAGAATCCTCAAAAAATTAGGGATGAGTCCACCATATGACCCTGCTATTCCACTCCTGGGTATCTTTCCAGGGGATTTAGAATCAGCACATTATAGTGACACAGCAATACCTATGTTCATAGCAGCTCAATTTACTATTGCTAGACTATGGAAACAACCCAGATGTCCCTCACTGGATGAAGGGATCCAAAAACTGTGGTACATTTATACCATGGAATATTACACAGCAATTAGAAACAATGATATTGTAGCATTTGAGGGTAAATGGATGGCTATGGAAGAGATCATGCTGAGTAAAATCAGCTTAACCCAGAGATGTAAGGGTCGATTGTCTCCACTCATCTGTGGAGGTGGGGACTAGACCCTGGACAATGAGAAAGTTGGTCTAGTAGCATGTGTTAAACCCAGATAAGATGTAATGTTTTACAACCTAATACTTTTTTTAGAGATATAGTGGGAAGGGGAAGGGAGGGATAAGGGAGGGTAATTGGGGGGGGGGGCACTCCTGGGGATAATTGCAATATCCAGAATATATACATATTTTATATTATTTTGTTAAAATCTTGTAAGGTTGTTCAAAAATTTAAAAAAAATCATCCCCTTTTCCGCCCATATAACTAAAAATTCCCAAGGTTTTACTATGCCATTCTTCTTTGCTATTCTCTGCTTTCACAAGTATACGCTTTCAGCATTATTTTATGCTTTCTTCTTTCCCCCACACTGATGGAAAGCAAGCACAGAGTGGTAGGTGCCTCTGATGAGGATGAGCTGGGTGCTGACTCTTATAGCAAGTCTTCTCCATGAACACTTGACATGACCACTGAAACAGAAAACAGCCCTTAGGGTGTAGTCCCTGAACCAGCAGCAGCAGCATCCAAGTCACTTGTTAGAAATGAAAATTCTTGGTCCCCACCCCAGACCTACTAAATCAGTCCAGTTCTGTCGCTTCCTAAAAAGTACTACTAGAAAAAAATTAAAAGAACAATTTGTGAGACATTTATTCAACTGAATATATTTGTGACATTCTGGTGACCATACACAATTAGCAAACCACACTTATTTCATCTTTTTTGGAAGTATTATGTAACATACACTCCTGGTGAATTTCTTGTGTTTCCAGAGTGCACATCCAAGAGAAAGCTGGCCTAGGGATTGTTACCTTCATCCCGGTGCCAGTAGAGTTAAGGCAATGAGGAGGTGATTTCTTTATTGGTGAAAAAATTCTCAGTTACTCTAGTAGGAAATAGTAACATGTAGGGTTAATAACTATGTTGAAGATAGAGATAAGTCACTAGTAGTGGGCACCAAGGAAAACGTCATTAAACCAGAGAAAATACAA
>PVKS010002970.1:75184-86416 GCA_004027875.1 Aplodontia rufa | reverse complement strand
AAAGCTTCAAATTTTCAAGTCCTATTTTAATATGACACATCCTTTCTGTTTCCTTATTCCTTCTATTAATTTCTTCATTACACCTAAGGAATTAGCCCTATATTACTATTTTGTACTTCAGGATTTTTTGTCCTGTAGTTATCATATTCCTACCATTTGGATAACACAGAAAATGCTAGTGTTGCTAGGGTTTGTTTTGTTTGTTTATTGTTACTGCTGTTTTTCCTTTGGTATCTTTGGAAACTGTAGAGTAGCCTGACTATGCACTAAAACTCCAGCCAACACACAATAGATAATGAAATTTTCTGTGGACTCTGCAGGAGGCCCTGGTTTAAAAAAAGTGAACTACCAAATATCAGTTGATGTAGAAGTTGGTCCACAGACTGTAGCACAAGAGTATTAAACTTTAAAGAGTTGAGTTGGGCAAATTAAGAGACATCACATGTATCTTGTCCTTATAGCCTGGAGGCCCCCTGCTCATAACAGTAGACAGAGAATAGTCAACAAGCCTAAAAAACCTTATTATGGTATTGGAAGCAAAGCAACTGAATGCCTAATCTTTATGAAAACAAGAAATGGAAAAGGATTGAGGAGGCAGGTACTGCAGATGTGACTTATCAAGGCTTGAGTCAAGATGTGAGACTAAGGAAAAATAGGTTTACTCTAAAGGAGCAATGGACTGGGAACTGACCTATAAGCAATTTGCAAATTTCAGGCAAGATAATAGAGATGGCAGGAAAAAAGAAAGAATGCATGAACATGTCAATCTCCTTTTCCCAGGGTTGATATTTATATGTGCATATTAAATTATGTAATATATATGTTATGTCTTAGTAAAAAGGACCATGTATCCACCAGAAAGAAGTCTATCTACCGAGATCTAAGATGCCAAACTAGTTTTCCAAGATAATATACTCTTTATCCAAACAGTGGTACCTTTGATGTGGCTTCAGGTTAGGAAATGAGTCTGTCAAGAGGATCTCAGTAAATTCCCTTTTTTTTTAGAAATCAGATATTCTCTGTGACTCTGGGGAATAATGGCTCCCATTGGAATTTGTAACACGCAAAATCTCTTTCTGCTTTGAATCTCCATCTAGTTTGTTTCGTTTAATGTTATGATGAAAATTAGTATTTAATGAACTTTAGGTAAACTAATTTTTTTTCGTCTGTGTGGGTGGCTAAAGGATAACCATTCCCCTCTCTTTAGCTTTTCTTTTCCAGCCAGGAAAGGAAAGGAATTGTAATTGAGTCACCAAATTTAACTCTACATAACAAGTCTGGCTAATAATTTTTGTAAAGATTAAATACTGACACCAAATTATTTCATTACAATCTGCATACTTAATTTATTTTTATGTCTATATATTTCCCTGGCTGCCACCAGAAGTCCAGATATTATTGTTAGTTTTAACACTGTATTGAGTAGTCATAACATGAGTTTACTGTTTAAAGAGAACTGGCACACAAGGTCACTCTAGGGGTTAAGGTAATAGTTTCTTTCTGGAAAAATAAGCCTTAAATATTTTTAAAGCTCCTGTAATGGGCCTGAATTAAGTAATGAAGATTTTCCTCTATTCAGGCACAGAGCGTGCCTGTAATCCCAATGACTCATGAGGCTGAGGCGAGTAGATCACGAGATCAAAGCCAGCCTCCGTAATTTAGCAAGACCCTGAGGAACTTAGCAAGATCCTGTCTCAAAATTAAAAATAAAAAGGGCTGGGGTTGTGGCTAAGTGGTTAAGCACCCCTGGACTAAATCCCCAGTTTAAAAAAAAATTGTTCTTTCCCAAACTAAACTAATTCTGAGCATCCTTAATCCTCAGCGGCATCGTCATTGGATCATCTTGCTTGTTCCATGCACCCTTCTTCCCAGTTTTTGCTGTCTCGTAAGTCTGATTTGTATAATCTACTTAGAAATTTTTTATACTTTGCAAGATCATGCTATTGCCAAAGAAATGAAGAAAAACATTACTAAGATGATTTTCCTTTTTCATGGCCAACAAAATTAAAGTAAATTACAGTTATGTGAGATAAAACCCACATTTAATAAAAGCTATTGGGTTATATCAGGTAGAGAATGGTTCTGAAAAACTGTTTGTGTAAGAAGATGACAGATGGGAGTAATTTTAGTCATTTTGCAATTTCATATTCTAACACATGAAGTTATAGTTGGAGCATTACTTGACGAAGTCTAATTTCTATGTTTATGGTGAAAAATAGTTGTTCTTCACAGATAGTTAGGTAGGAAATCTTTTCCCATTACTGAGTCCATGTATCACATTGATCATTAATGCCCATCCTGCCACTAGATGAGATGAGATTACAACTTTCATTCACTTTGTTGGAAGAATGTAGAACCAGGTTTCCAAGGGAATTAGATGATCTTATTTTGACTGTGCTTTTCTCTCCACCATTGAGTCAGTTTTGACAGCACTCCCATTCTGAAAGGAACCCCCTTCACTTGTGAACTTGTTCTTCCCATCTCATCTTACTATGTCAGTGGTCACTCTGACTCTGCTTGCCTCTCTGCCATAGCTTATAACAAAATTATCCTAGCTTATAACAAAATTATCCTCAGGTCCTTTGATATTTTGCCATCCTATCCTCCCTTCTGCCTAAGATGGGCCCTTCCCCTGAAAGGTGCCATTGTGACATATACAGAGATAAATGCATGCAGAGGAGACATGATCACAAAAGAGAAAGGATGGAGAAATGTTAAAAGGTGAAAAATGTTTTTTCAAGCTGAGTTCAAAATGCTCTAATAAGAAATTAATCAACTGCTATCCAGCAAACACAGGATGAATGCAAAACAAGAATGGAACATAGACAGTAAAGACTCCAGTGTCTTCAGCAGCATACTAGGAAAGGAAGAGGGAGTGATCCACACCAATAAATAAACAAGCAACATAAAGACATAAATAGAATATAGCCAAAACACCTTATTTTTCAATGCAATGAGGCATCAGATCCTAAAATAGAATAGTGGGTTAAAATAAATAAAACAAAATAAATCTTAAAATAGAGAGTATGGTTCAAATTCGGAACTCTGGAAACATGCGTTCATTCTTCCAACAAATATTTATTAAGCATCTGTTAGGGATTAGATATGAGGTTCCCCAAAAAGCTCATGCGTAAGACAATGTAAGAAAGTTAGAGGTGAAATGATTGGATTATGGGACCTTTGACCTTGGTCCACTTGAACGGATTAACAGGGTGGTAACAGTAGGTAGGTAGGGTATGGTAGAGCAAGTAGGTCACTAGGGGTGTACCTTTGGGGTATATATTTTGTTCTGTGTAAGTGAAGCTTAGTATCTGTCTCTCTGTCTCTCTCCCTCTCTCTCTCTCTCTCTCTCTCTCTCTCTCTCTCTGCCTCCTGGTGGCCATGTCCTGAGCTGCTTTCCTTCTCCATACCTTTCTACCCTGATGTACTGCATCACCTTGTGCCCAGAACAATGGGGTCAGCCATCTGTGGACTGAGACCTCTGAAACTGTGAGCCCTAAATAAACTTTTCCTCCTCTACAATTGTTCTTGTCAGGCCTTTTGGTCACAACAGCAAAAAAGCTGACTAAAACAGCACCTATCATTTGAAAGGCATTGTTCTAGATGCTGGGTGACTGCAGTGCTCAAGACTGAAGAAGTCCCTGTTCTTATGAGGTATATATTCTAGTGCATAAAGAAGAAAGGAAGGAAGGGAGAATGGGAGGAGAGAGAGAAGGGGGCAGAGAAAGGAAGAAAAAACAGAAACAGTCAAACTTTCTAAAATTCCCAACTATTAGTAAGTACAATACAGATCATTTGAAATAGAAAAGATAATGTAATAAAAGTGACTAGGTAGCTACTTTAAATGAAATGGTCAAAGTTTTCTGAGAAGATAATTTTGAATCTGACTTAAATGATGAAAAGGAAACAACTTCATGAATATTGCCATTTGACACAAAAGACCCAAGACCAAAAGCTTATACTGTTTGAAGAATATAAACACTTCTGTAATCCAAATGTAATTTAAAACGATCTATTACTCCTGTGTCTTCGTATATTATTGAGTACGACACAATATTGTCACCGTTCCTCAAATTAGGTGTCACATAAAGAACAGAATAATAACTTTCACTTACTGTGCCCCTTTTGCTTGCTAGATGCCTAATGCATGTTATCGCATTTTACCCTCAAGAATATTTCCTTCACTGTACAGATTGAGAACCTAGTCTGTATTGGGTTTACCCAAGGTCATATAATAATTCGGTCCCACTGCAAAGTCTGATTGTTCTACCACACCAGTCCATTCCCACTAACCTACACTGGAGAAGGGCAGCAGAACATATCAAATGGAGAAGCACTAATGGAAGATTAGTAGAATAGTCTACCAAATTTTTTCACAGATTTGGCTTATTTAATGATTGATGAGCAAATCTGAAAACTGTTTAATGGTTACAATTCATCATGTATTGGTTTCTTACCAAAATGATACTAAGCTTGGAGACTTACTTTTAGAATTGGAGGGAATGTTAATTTATAAAACATTTTGCATTGGTGAAAGAAGTTTAATTCTAAAAAGTCATTGTATGTAGTAAAAATAAATCAATAAAATGGAGCATTTACCATGTTACCTTCTATAGAAAAGTGGGAACTAAGTAATTATATAATAAACACAACCTCCTTTGAATGTACCTTCCATTGTCTTCTCTTCTCCTGTGTCCCAAGAGGATCCTGTGGATCTGCTTTCTAACACAGATACATGATGCCACCATAATGAATACTACTTTTGGGACAGTGATGGAACTACAGTGCCATAAGAAGCACAGAGGAAGCTATAGGGCAAGAGGGAAGGGAGAGTACTGTATCTCTTCTGATTTGGAAAAATCTTTATTTCCCAGTGCATTGGCAAGAATGGATCTCTTATAATTTCTAGCTTGTTGTTTTGGTTTTGGGGGGGGTTATTTTTTTGTTTTGTTTTGGTTTGGTTTTTGGGTTTTGGTGGTGCTGGGAATTGAACCCATGGACTCATGCATGCTAGGCAAGTGCTGTACCACTGAGCTATATCCCCAGGCTTGCTTTTTATTTTATTTTGCAACAAGTTCTTGCTAAATTTCCCAGACTAGCCTTGAACTTGTGATCCTCCTGCCTTGGCCTCCCCAATACCTGTGATTACAGGCATGAGCCACCCGTCCAACATCTGTGGCATATTTTGTGACACTGAGAATATTTTCTTACCATAGTATAGTCTAACTACTTTTTAATATGGATAAATAACTAAGTGATTGATATAATTTATTTCTGTTTAAGTCATATGCTTACTAGTGTGTGAGAGTGTGAAGATGGATGCTTAACAAACACACTGCGTTTCCCCAGTCCTTTCCACAATTCATGGAGTCAAAAAGCATCAACAAGTTATCCAAATGCATGAAAGTTAGAATCACTATTTGAATTAGCACCTATGCATCTGATTAAGCCATGTTCATTTTGTTTTTCTCAATTCAATTGGTATGAAAATTATTCTAAAAGCCTGCTCTATGCATAGATAATGCACAAAGGACATAGCAAATTTGCCCTTAATTTCAAGGAAATGATAGGGCAGAAATATAGTATTAGCTCAGAGAACATTGGTTTGTTTTGTTTTGATTCCTGGATAAATATACTCAAATGGTTAAAATTAACTTTTCTGGACTCTGGAGTCCAAATTAATGATCTCCAAAGAGATATTGTCCATAGTGGTGCCTGTCATTGTCACTGGTAATCTGGAGACAGGAAAGCAAGAAAGAATGGAAAGGGAAAAGAAGAGTAGAGGAAAACACAGAGGAGAAAAAGGATAGGAGAGATAAGAAAAAAGAGGTCACTAGAATAGGAATGATAAAGGACATCACTGTTGCCACTGCCTGGGACTGCTGAGTCCAAGGGTACTATGTGGCACTTTTAGATGGCCCCACGATCAGATGTGTTTTTGTTCCTCCTGAATGACCATTTCTCACGAATATAAGAATAGCTAGCCTTTCAATTGGTATGTGTCTCATGGGTGGTTTCCTTTAACTTTTCTTCAAACATGCCTCTTATATCCTCCATAAACAGGCTAAAAATACATGGAAATCCCCAAGGATCTGAAAGCAAAAAGCTTTGCAGGACCCTAAGGAAAGTGGCCAAGTTCTGATGTCCTAGTTCTGAACAGTGACACAGCCAGCTCAGTATGATTTCAAGGTGTTTTGAGGGCTACCTTCACCGCTCTACCTCCATTGCCTCCCCAAGAAAACATTTGTTCACTGAGGCCTGAAATTGATTTTTCAGGGGACAGAGTTTTTCATTTCATAATAAGAAACTATTTTAAATGCACATTCATTCTTTTAAGCAAAGCAAAACTTGAACTTGAGGTTTCCATTTGTAAGCATGTTGGCCCTGTCTTAAGAGCAGCGCAGGGAGCCCACCTACTGTTAGAGGACAAGTGCTCCATTTTGAGGTCAGCCAGGCAAAAAAGCAAAGCTGAGCATGGAACTCTCCAATTGGCCACTGTCCAGGTTTGTAGAAGGCTCTTCAGCTGACTTCTTAATGTAGCTTAGATGAACTTCCATAAACTGACCCTGTTAACTTCTCCAAACTTAATCTCACTAGAAATACCCTCCCTCAGCTTCCCATGTTCCCGAATGCCCTGCCCTGCCACATTCAAATCATTTTGAACTACGTTGAGGAACTTCAACTTAACAGTTCTCTATAGTATGTCCCTCTGCCTGGGACATATGGCCCTTCTTCCCCAGCCCTACACCCATCCCTGTTACTTGGCCCATCCCTGCACTTTATTTGTGACTTATTGTAGGAAGCTTCTCCTGACCCTCCAAGGCTGGGTCAGTGCCCACCCAGTTTATCCCCCAGGCATCTCCACACCATCAATAATGGTGCACATTACTTGAGGGATTGTTGCCTGGCTCCTTCCTTGCCTGCTGTCGTCCCTTGACTTTGATTGCCTTGAATGTAATTCACTATTACATCCCCAATATCCAGTACAGTGCCTGGAGAAGAATGAAGTTTTAATTAATTATTATTGAATAAATTGTTTTCATTCTGCATCTATTGTCAAAAGAAAGGAAATGTAATTCGAGGAAAAGATTATCCAGAGAAGTCGGACTGAACTCATATACATATTTCCCTTCCTGCTTAAAATCCATTGAAATAAGAGAAAAATATATAATAAAAAATAATAAATCTGTATTAGTTCTTGTATTTGTAAGGGTAGGGTATCTACTATATGAAATAATACCAAATATCAATTGATTTGAAAAAGAAAAGTTCATTATTCATTCATGTCACAGTCCAGAACCAGAGCAAAGATGAACAAACAATATTGCTCTTTTCATTCTCTGCATATCCAATGGTCAGGCAGGAAAAAAGAAAACATAGGAGATTCTACCGGAAGAATTTTAGGGGCCAGTCTGGAAGAGGCCTACTTCACTTCTGCTAAGGATTCTTTGGCCATAACTCTTTTCACATAAACCTAATTGCAGAAAAAAGAAAACAGAGGTTGGCAAACACAGAAAGACTCTCACAACCCTGAAAAACAAAGAAGGATGACTTCAGCAAACCAGAAATTTTGAGAAATTTCTCAATCTAGGAAGCAACTGGTATTAAATTGGTGGAAAGAAATGAACAGAGGAATCCATGGCAAATGAGAAATTCAAGCTGAAACTGTTTGCAAAAAATCAATTTCAGGTATGCTTTAAACTCAGTCAGCAAATACAAATCATAGGAAAGATTTCTGGTACTGTTGTCGGGGAAATTAGTTTTGAAACTGCATTCAGGAAAAGCCAGGCTACCCCACGCTGAGCAGCAGACTATCTACACTTGTCCCGGGAGGACATCTGGTGTCAATGTCAGTCCTGAGCAGCAAAGCTGAATAGAGTGTGAAATAATTCCAGGCCTCCACAAGGACTGCAATGGAAGGAAAAGAATCTGAGCTCAAGACTGCAGTGTTTTTTTGCCAGGGAAATTGCTCACTGGAGTGGGAATTCTGACCAGGAAACTCAGAGCAGATGTGGGGCATGAAGAACAGGCAAGCTGCCCAGAAAGCCTAACACGGGGGATTGGGAACCACTGAATTCAGCAACACACTGTTGCTTCTCCACAATGACCAGGACACTATTATTATAATGATGGGCAAACAGAGATCCTCAAAGACATATCTAAAATAAACAACCAGGAATGACCAGATTTCTAAGAAAAAAACAGCACTATGAAATGGTGTTACCAAATGCAACAACTAATTCTAGAAGAACAAATTTTATGATGAAAAATTAAAATATATGTAATCAATATATGCAAAGAGATTTATGAGTCTGTCATATACATAAAACAATAATTGTCTGCAACATATAGGAACCAGTCAGATTTGTTGGAAATACAAAGTTTTCTCAGTGAAAAACTCCAGAGATAAGTTAATTAGTGTTGGATGACAATTCTCCATTGGGCTTTTACATTTTACAGGTCTTGAAAAGTGAGGTACTAATATTGCACTTTATTTCATACTATCTTTTTCAGGGGTGATTATTTAATAAATGTCTTGGAAAATGCAACGTTTCCCTCCAGAGCAAAGTATATGCTTACTGTTCAGTATAATGAAAATGTTCTCTTCTGAAGCAAAAGGCAGGCATGCTGATAAAAGACTCAGGAACCCTAAGGTCAGGGTTCCTCTCCTATCACAGCCCACTATGTGTATAGCTATCATTTGGCCTTTTTATATCACCCCTCCCTCCAGGAACTAGGACTCAAAAACCCAGCAAATACTGATAATCTGTCTTCTGCTATTCTGTGAATAGAAATCTCATGTTGTCTTCTACTATCTATGAAATTGTAGCAGGCTAATTTCAAGTAGGGTAAAATCTCAGACCTGTCATAGTTCTTAACAGTTATCATGATGGGATACTGAGAGCCTAAAATGGTGAACTGAAAGATCAAGCCAAGGTATTCTCCCAGAATTTGGCCCAAAAGACAAATATGGACTATGGAGAAAAGTTAAGAAATGTGAAAGATCCAGAGAGTGCTCAAATATGAAAGAAGAATTCTGAAAGAATAGAGAGAATTCAGAGAAGTAGGAAATCAAGAAAATGATAAAACCTTTTCCCAAACCTAAAAAAAGAAATATTTAAATAAAAAATATCATATTATTTCAGTGAATCACTATTTAATAATCACAAAGGGAAAAGCATGCATCTACAATAGTAAAATCTGGCAGAAGCCACCCTACCCAAATTAGCATCATTAATAGTGGAATAACTGACACATGCTTTCTGAGGTGATGCACCAAGGACTCAATATCACCTCTGTAACATTCTTGCCAAAATGTTTTCTCTGAATCCAGATATGTTGAAACAATCAAATGGAAACAAATCTAAATGGAAAGACTTTCTATAAAACAGCTGGCCTGGACTCTTCATTCAAAAATATCCCTGACACGAAAGACAAAAAAAAAAAAAAAAGAAGAAGAATGCTATTTTAGAGAAAAGGAAAATAAAGAAACATACCAACTAAATGCTGTGAATAGCCTTTGTGTCCCTTAATTTAAAAAAAAACTATAAAAAAATAAAAAACTATAAAGGGCATTATTGGAATAGTTTGAAAATTTTAAGTAGTAACCATATATTAAATAATAGTATTGTATGGAATAATATTTAATCAATGTTTTAAAATTGGTATGATAGTTGTTTTGAAGTTATAAAATAAAAAAATCCTTGTTCTTCTTCAAGAGATGTATACTAAAGTATTTAGGATAAAATGCCCGCAACTTACTCTTAAATTATTCATTACAAAATAATATATGTATGATTTATCTATCATTTATATATAAAATATTTTTTCAAAATAAAAAATTGGAGAAAATAAATTACAATTGCCAAGAAAATTTAATATAAAAAGGACTCATACACAGACATATTTAGGAGCCTTTATAGAACTCAAAAGTTTAGAGATTACATCCTGAAAATTTTTCAGAGAGCCATAAACAGGCTACATACAGAGCATCCTAGGGTAGAAATAGAAGTAAGAGAACAATGTCACCCAAGTTCTTAGAGAAACTTAGTTTGAACAGAGATTTCTATATCCATCAATCAGAATTTGAATGTGAGCACAAAGAGGGAGAGAGAGGGGGAGATGTAATTTCATGTAAAGACTAAGAAATTTTGCACTCCACTCATCTGCTCTGAAATAATTAGGCAAGGAAATGCTCCACAAGTGCTTTCAGGTTGCCCTATACGTCAGAGATTGGAAAGGTAGAGAGGAGTTCTGGGGTACCCCCCTTTTGGCCTTTTCCCAGATCTCAGCCATCCCTGCTCAGATTCACATCTCTAAGGATAACTCTGCCCGGAGGTGGGTGGCAAATGGACTGAATGAATTTCCCACACTCTAATAGGAGGCAAAATGCAAGAGCTTTTAAGAGGTCATTGCTCTCCAACTGTGAAATGGTAATGTGCTAAATTATGTGTTTAATTAATTTCCAGCCAACACCATACCATAAAATTGGAAAAACAATTCCTCAGGCAAGTTCCATCCTTCGGGATCAGTGTGCATAAAGTACACAGCAAAGGATCAGAATTTCTCATCATCAATAAACTTGTGTCTGTCCTTTGGATGAAATGTCCAGAAGTCCATTTCTGCTGTGGTTTGATAAAAGGTGCAGTTACCACTTATTGGCTTGTATTTTTCTCCTTGTGTTGATTACCCTATGGATTAGAAACCACAAGGACAAGATTCTTGCTAGTTCCCTTTGGATCAGAAATCCAAAGAAAAAAATATTGTTAGATTGTACCATAAACAGCCATCCTCTTTACAAGTTCATTTGAGTTTTGTAAAAACAAAATCACAGCAGAATTAGGGAGACTGAACTAAAGAGGTAATGGATGTAGCTTCAATCCTGGGAATATTCAATGATATGGGCTATAATAATATTAAACTAATGTAGAGCTGTGCCTACATAATAAAAATAGGACTAGGTAAAAAGACACAAATTAGATCCTTTTTCTCAAGACTACATAATATTGCACAACAGCTTTGTAACGATTTGTATTGTCCTTTTAATTGTCTATCTACTGCACTCTAAGTTCCATGAGCTCTGTCTTCCTTTTACCTCTTATGATTTCTAGCATCAAGCTTTACACTTTTGTTTGTTTGTTTGTTTTTCAGGGCTGAGGACCCAACTCGGGGCCTTGCTCATGCTAGACAAGTGCTCTGCCACTGAGCTAAATCCCCAACCCCCCCCCCCCC
>PVKS010002970.1:0-75084 GCA_004027875.1 Aplodontia rufa | reverse complement strand
ACAGACTATAGTCTACCATGTAATTTCATATAAATTTATGACTAAATTAGTTTAGTTACTTGTTTCTAGAAAGTCCCAATTTGTTCACTTGAGATCAGTCATGCTAAATACAAGTCTTGGTAGATTGTTGGTGTGTTGCAGTGGGCAGCTCCCAGCAGAAGGCCCTTCACAGAACACTTCAGTTGATGGCACTTTACTGTCTCAGCACAGTAAGCATGGATCATATGGCTGGGTTCTCTTCTTATAGCCGAATGCACTAAAGGAAGTTGGAGAGCCAAGGAATTGGAAGGGAGATCCATGATCTCTGTTGCAGGTAGAGAGAGAGTCAGTGTCTAAAATCAAAGAGAACAGTAGGAGCTCCCATTCTTCCTGCTAGGTGTTACCTGCTTCAGGCCCTTTCACCTCCCACTGCATCTGAGACCAAAAAACACTATGGTTTCGTAGGCTAATTCCTCCCTTTTGAGCTAATTTCATCTAACTCCAAACAGACTGCAAGGCACCACTAATAATCCACCAAAGATGATGATGATGATGATGATGATGATGATGATGATGATGATGATAATAATACTATTCTAGGGATAAAATCCAGCATCTGCTACACGGTAGGCAAGTACTGTAGTACTGAACTACACCCCCAACCCTTTTATTTTATTATGAGACAGAATCTCACTAAGTTGTCCAGGCAGGCCTTGAACTTGTGATTCTCTTGGGTCAGCAGTCCAAGTAACTAGGATTACAGGCACATGCAGCAGGGACCTTAATTTTTTCTTCACCTTTAGGCTGCACTGACCTCAACAATCTTTCCCAAAATATTATGAAAACATCCTATGTGCACACACACACACAATTATTCTGTCACTCAGAAAGCTATTAGGTTTAATGTAGCATTTGGCTCAAAGCATAGCCAACTTTTGCAACGCCATCCTGGATATAGAACTTGCATTTATGATTTCTTACCCCTTCTCTTTGCCAATAACCCCTCTCCCTTAGGGAAGGAACCTGGTGGGGGAACAAAGAGTTTGGATTGTAAAATCGAGGACAGCGCTGAAACACCTGCCCAGGAGGACTCCTTGTCATCCCCTGTAGATAGTCAGCAGCATTCCTGGCAGGTTTCCACAGACATTGAGAACACTGAAAGGTAAGTGGGAAGTTACCCTGAATAGACTTCCAATCCTCCCCCAGCTAATGTTCTTAGGGGCCACGGAGAGTCGAGAATTTTCTATTTCAGATTCAGAAGGAACAGCTCTTTGGTCTGCCAGAGAAGTATAGTACTGGCAGGGACCTTGGAGACTGGTCTTATCTGCAGATGAGAAAATGAGATGAGAAAGGATGGCCCAAATCCCACAGGGGAACAGTATCAGGACCTACAGTAGGCCCAGGCTCCCAAGACTGCTTATCCTTCTCAAGCATGCTGTGTCTCTGTAGAAGGGGAGAAAAGTGGATCTCCATATTGTCACAGTTCACCCACTGAGCTGGTTCCCAAATTTTCTATTTGTTTAAGGGGAAAAATAAAAAATCATGCAAAGATGCTTCTAGTAGATTCTTGAATTTCAGTTCCATGGAATGGCTGAGCATTAGTTGGGAGCTGAGCATTCTGTCCTGTTCACAAAGGGCGTTCCATGGAGCCTCTTCTTACTCTCCCAGGACATAGCTGATGACCCCTTAGTGGTCTAAGTTAGTTAATTCATCATTGTAACTAGTAGCTCAGTTCTGGAAAGGGAGTTTCTTTCTTGGCACGAAGAAATTCTACAATGATTATGTTTCATTTGGGAAAAGGAAGCGATAATAGTATAATAATAAGTGCCATGTCCTATCTAAAGGCTAAAAATGCCCTTCCGTGAAACAGAAAGATGAGGCCCTTGTTTATTGGCCTTCACACTAATGTCTGTACACTCTGCTACTGATGTCCCCTGAGTTGGCACAGAGCAGCTGAATGAATACTGGGCAATTCCACCGAGTGTTCTGTTTATGTTAGGGTTGAGTCATTGACAAGATAATGAACTTTTTTTTATTTTTAGAAACATAACTTGCAATGGCATTTATAGCCATTGTGGTTCTACTTTCAGAATGTAATATAGTTCTAAAGCTAATTACTGAATTTCTGTGTTTTTAGAAAATTGGAGTATGTGGTAATTATGTGGTATTAATAAAACTAGAATTTTGTATAAGTTTGGAAATCCAAACATTCAAAAAATAAAACTAAGTTTGGTAGAACTATATACAAATGATGAGGTAGTAATTTATCTTATTATAAAATAGATTCTTTGCTCTGTTGCCACATGAAAAATCTGCCAGAATCCCATAATCAGGGCAGAAACCATCAGCAAAGCCACTCTCCTTTTCAAGGCATCTTGCACAGCAGCTACAGCCACACCTCACAAGCTTAAAGAAAGCAAGCTGAGGGTGGCAGTGATAGAGTCGGAAGCCCACGGTGCTGGCCAAGTTTCTGCTCAGCCTGGAAGTCCAGATTCTGGTTAAAGTAGTGGAAAAGAGTGAGAGAAGCAGGCACAGGAGACCTGGTCTGGGATGTGGCTTCCTCAGTTCTCTCAAACTCTCTGACCTGAGAGCAGTGGGTCTCAAACCAGGCTGTGCATGTTACTCTCCAGAAAGACATTTAATTTATTTTATTTATTTATTTTTTAGAGTGAGAGAGGGATAGTGACAGAGAGAAAGAATCCATTTTATTTAGTTTTTTATGTGGCTTTCATTGCTCCGACACTTTGGTGTGTACATAATGCTGGGATTCAAACCTGTGTCCTCACTCATACCAGGCAAGCACCTGTAACCTCTGAGCCAAAGTTCCAGCCCCCAGGAAGGCTTTTTAAAAATGTTGAGGCCCGGTTCCCACCAGAAACCAAGTGAATCAGGGTCTCTTGGGTGGGGCTAGGTTATAGGTGATACTTCTATGCAGCAGCCAGTGTCATATAGAAGCAAAATGTACCCCTTACCCTTATGAAAGGAGGAGGCCCAGCATCCACCTTCCCACTTTATCTCATCTGCTATCTCCCTGTGGTGCCCAGAGACACATCCTCAACATCACACAGTTTTTATAGGGGCATTTCTACAAACCTGTGAATTTCTTTCCCGTTTCTTTTCCGATTGGCAATTCCTGAGCCTTGAGCTTCTTTTTACATCTTAGTCAATACCCGTAAGGAGGAAGCCCATGGAGGGTCTCCAAGCTCCCCCAAGACAGTGGTCCTCCAACTGTGCTTACCAGAAGAGTGGTGCTTTGTGTAATGTACGGAGGGTTTTCATATGTAAAGTGAAATGGTGGCTCTCTTTCCTAAATGCTGAAGAAAAATACATTAGCGGGTAGAATTTCTTTGACTTTAGAGTTGCCTCCTCCCCCAAACTTAAATCTATGGTGCCTGTTAATGCTTGTATATTCTAGAGTTTATTAAAAGATGTATCTAGTTTTTGCACCAAATTATTGCTATTTTAGATGAAATCTACCACTATGTCCTGAGATTTCAAGAGCATGTCTCCATTGCACAACCACCTGGACGTGTAGGCACCACTGTCCTAAACATTTGAAAAAGCCAGCTCTCCCACTGTCTCAGGCTAGAAGCATCTGAGGTGTTATGATCATGTACCCTCTGAGATGAGGGAGGATGTTGCAAGTGTGCACTGGCATTGCAAACCACCAGTGAGGAGCCAGGAAGCATGGAAGAACAGGCCAGTGGCTACAGGAAGACCCACCTGCCCCCAGGTGGTTTCTCTCTTTCTCTTTCTCTCTCTCTCTCTCTCTCTCTCTCTCCATTAAGAGCCCTTCTCCAGAGATTGTAGAGTTTGTCGTACTTTCCCATGATTCCATTTAGTAAGCATTAGCATGCTTAACCCCTTGTTATACTGATTTCCAATCACAGCAAGGAGAGACTTGTAAATGTAAACCTGAGCAGACACCACCTCCACAGCCACCACCTCCTCTGACCAGAACCCTTGACATCACCTTTGCCTCCACCCCTGCCCCCCAGTTGTGTGTCCTTGGCCTCTCCCTGCGGTCCGAAGTACTGTCCTCATTTCCAAAGCCTCATCTTTGATCTCCACCAGGTGTAATTGGAGGCAAATATGAGGTTTCCTGCAGGAGACTGTCCGTGGGAATGTTTGTCAGCATAGTTCTCTTTCCCTGAAGAGCCAAATCCATCTCAGATTTTTTTTTCTTTAAAAAGCAAAATAAATCCATTATTTGCCTACTGAAAACTAGAGCTAGTACAACTAGGCACAGATTCTCTCCTTTCAGTTGTCTCATAGAACAGACTGATTTCATTTTGGAAATTTACAGCTGATTACTCTTTTTGTCAATTTTACAGAGACATGCGAGAAATGAAAAATCTTTTAAGCAAACTCAGGGAAACTATGCCTTTACCATTGAAAAATCAAGGTGAGTCTTGTCATTTCTCTTTGTTGCAGAGGGTATTTTTAACAAAATACATAACTTGGGATTTATTTCTTGAGAAATTAAAGCAGGTGTTTTCCCAGGGGAAAAAAAGCATTAAGCACACATTTGTCTTCCTTAGAGGATATGTGAGTTTTTGCTTTGAAGGGGGTGGAGATACTGTGACTAGAAGCAGATTCCGCCTCCACTGGTCACATGCTGTGGCAAGCACTGTACCAGGTGAGGGCCACACAAAATGACCGAGAACATGGCCCTGCCCCCAAGAAGTTTACAGTCTAGTGGGAGAGACTTAGTAACACTTCCAAGGAAGATCCCTGTCATCAATATGTTCAATTACCTTAAAAAGTAGTAATAATTAACATAAATTGGGAACTTACAATGTGCCACTATCCTGGATACTTTACATGTATTAACTGTATGAACTTATTTAATTCTTTTTCCGTGTGTGTGGTGCTGGGGATTGAACCCAAGGCCTTGCACATGCTAAGCACGCGCTCTACCACTGAGCCACCTCAGCTCCTTATTTAATTCTAACAACAACTTTGAGGGAAATATTATTACTATTTCCCAAGTTACAGGAAACTGAGGCACAGTGAGGTTAATGAACTTGGTAAAAGTCACACAGACTGTAAGTAGAAAATCTGGGATGTAGACTCAGGCCATCCGTCTCCAGAGCTCTCCTAGGGATACGCATCCTAACAGAAATGAAGGGGGATATTCACTAGAATGAGAGATGGGCCTATGTTTTTGTTAACTATGGTATCCCCAGTATCTAGAGACTTGGACATAGTAGGATAATACTTGACATAAATAAAAAATACTTGTTAAAGCTGTAGCTAGCTTTGCAGGCCCCGGGACTGAGGCTGTGTACAGAGATGAACAACAAGCACTTTCACGACGCATATGCAGCTAAAGCAGCCATGGGTAAAACATCAGCTTCAGAAAGTGGCACATAAGGAGTGGAGAAAGGCTTTTTAGAGGCAAGAAAGAAACTCCTCTTTGTTTCCACTGAGCAAAGCCTGGGCAGGAGAGAGGACAGAGCGCTGCCTGCCCAGAGAGAGGAGGAGGGGTGGGGGAGGATTTGGCAGCGTTGCTGAAGTGCCTCTTGGCTCAGGGAGTAGCTCAGCAGAAGGTAGAGAGGCGGAAGTGAGAATACCAGATGAAGAAGCCTGAGAAGCTTAGGAGTAGTGTGGCCTCAGCTGCACAGGGCGGGAAGCAGAAAACAAGAGGCAGCGGACACGGCATATCAGGTAGCTTAAAGCACTCCTGAAGGCCCTGGCCACCAAAGCCAGATGTCTTGAGTCAAGGGTTTAGTGCTTTGTAATTTTGGAAGAAAATAGACAACATGTTGTAGTGATGATAGATTGCTCTGACCACAACATGGAAGATTGTTGCTAGAAAAAGCCTGGGTTAGGACCAAGAACCTTGGATTAAAGCTAGCCTGGGTCCAAATGATGGTTCCACCACCTATCAGTTTTGCACCCTGGAACAAGTTTTTAACTTCTGGAAATTTCAATTTCTTCAGCCCTGAAAAGGGGACAATAGTATCACCTACTTCAGGGGGTTGTCATGCAGATTAAATAAAACAATCCATCATGTATCTATTACAAACCTTAGAAGGACCAAATGCTTGACAGATGCTTTATTGTAAGTACTATTGTTATTACTGATTTTATTAATATTATTTACTAGCTGACCCACCCAGCTTTGCTTCGGATAACCCCGAATCCCCACTGAATTGAACAGTCCCTACCACCACTCACCCTGAAGGAGATTGTGTTGTATCCACATGAGGCTGGTCTTGAGCCTGCAGTTCAGAGCATTGACTTCTGGATGGAACTTTATACTTGGAACTCATGTCTAAAGTTTCCTCAGTGTCTTCACAGGCTTAGCAAGACTCCCCTTCCAACAGCACCAGGCCCCTTGCTGAACCTTATGTTCAGTTGCCAGGAGGAAGACTGCCCAGGGTCCCCCAGAAATCAAGCCATCTTAAACATTCCCTCATATCTAGGGGCACTTCATTCAAAAGTTTTTGAACCATGCATTAATGGGAAAACAAAACTTTGATTTTACTTAGTTCATTTGTATATTTATAGAAAGTATAATGTAAATCTTTTATATAAATCTGCATTACTTTTGTAAACAAAAAATAGAATTTTAGATACATTTTTTAAATATAACAATAATAATAAAATACTGTATGATTAAAAGGAAAAAGAGATACCAGGCTCAAACCCTGGGTCCATGCAGAGAATGAAAAGGGAGATGCAAGGACTTATTCAGAAGGAAATGGTGCAGTAAAATTTTAATTAAAAAAAACTTGGGGCGAAGGATTGGTGGAAATTCAGGTGCCTTTATTTGGAGAAGAAATGGGAACCCTCAGGATGTGAAGATCCATCTGTGTTCTCTGCATGCTTAACATGTACCCACAGCATGCTGTCACTGTGAGGTGAGCTGGCTAATGGGGTAGAGGGTTTGAGAGCTCTTTATAGGGAATACCCGAGGGCAGGAGAACAGGTTTCTTGGGCTCCCTCTGGGAAAGTTTTTTGACAAATTCTTATGACACCATTTTAATAAACAAATCATTGAGATTCTTCTCTCTGACTGCATAGACTGAGGTGGTGTCAGTCTGTGCAGTCTACAGAGACGCCCCATTGAGGTGATTTGTTTATTATACAGGTCTAGGATAATATGTGCAGAAAATGGTGTGGGGTAAAAATACAGAAAAATCATTCCAATTCTTTTCTGTAAACCATTATTTTCAAAACATGATTCTAACTGGTTGAAAACCTTTATAGAAAGCCATCTGTTTTCTTTATGGCTTCTTAATTCCTTTCTCTTTTTGATTCCATTTACTTGTCTGCTTAAAACAGAGAAAAAGCAGATAAGATGCCATTCCTGATCCTCATTTTTCCTACCTTAAGCCCTTACCATCTGATTACCTGCCAGTCAGATTCTCCTCTTCTCCAGTCTGCCTCTTAGTCCTGGACTTAGAAACTGTTCTGTTTCTTCTTTTTTAGCATGTAAAGATTTAATCACATCCTTCCACTTTCTACATAATCAAAACTTGACTCTATGAAAGTTTACTTTGGATTGATTTTCAGTGGAAAAGAATGGTGGGTGGCCAAGGGCAGGGATTGTAATGGTTAGCAATGATGGCTTCATTTTAAATGAAGCCTTTTCTTTCCCATCCTTTCACTTTAAGACTGTAGACAAAAAAAGTGCACAAAAGAAGAGACAGTCACCTTGTTCTGCTGCAGGTCCTCAGCAGGCTCTGGGTGACACCCAGGTCTCCTGGCTCTCAGCCCACCGCTTTTTCCACTGCTTCAGTGCCCCTCCTGTCCTACATTCTGGGTCACTGGCAGTGCTGTAGGGAGCTTCATTAATTATGATGGTCTTGCTGTGTCAAATGGATTACAAATGGAACCACCTGTGGAGAGCCTACAAGGAGATTGGAAGGTGGAGGACAAGCGTCTTCTAAATGCACACTGTTATAAAACAAAGCAATTGACAGAAATAAATTAAGCCTAAAACACAGTTTCACCTATTCTAAAAATTTGGCTTAATGAATGCTATGGGATATGTTGGTATATTCACTCTTGCATAGAATTCCATTGTTGATCCCATGCATTAGAATAATTCTAGAGGTAGGTTAAGTCAGGAATGGAATCTACTCTTAAATGGGTGCCCTCAAGTGGACAATACTACTCCAGACTAAACTGGGCCTATGACCAAATCTCCAAAACTTGTACCCTCCCTCCACTTCAATCTGGACCACCATATCGAAAACCTCTCTGGCCACATCAGGCAAAAGAGTTCTTGAATACCTGGCTAAAGAGCACACTCAATGGGCAGTTATGCCACCTTCTGACTTGTCGGTGACCTTTCAGATCCCTTTCCCAGGGCCTCAAATGAAGACCTTTTGTGTTTCCAGCTGGTGCCCAAAAGTTATTCTGGGCCATTTTACCAGTAGTCCCATATCCTTTGTAATCTCCACAACCTTTTATCCAGGTTTCAGTGTGACCAATATAATCCCTCTTTCTCCTCTAATCTAATCCACACATCAATTTCAAACATATTACTCTATCTTGTATCTCTACTCACATTTATTAAATATCTACTGAAGGATGAACACAGGTATCCATTGTCCTTATCGTCATCCAACATGTAATAGTCACCTATGATATGCAAAATTCTGTGCCAGGGGTGGGCATGTCTCTCCCTGCACAGGCTGTCCCTCTCAACAGGGCAGCCTTAGATGAGAATCACCTAAGAAGCTTTTCCAACTGGCACTTTCTTCCCTCGCAGAGATTATGGTAGAGTGTTCAGGGAAGGCATGTGAACTCTGAAAACTACCTCCACCCCCCTCACACACACATTATTGAAAAGTTACAGAGATTAGCAGTTAGAATAGAATTATGTCATCATAATTAGACATGGGTTGCTACAAGATCTTATTGGATTCTCACTTAGCCTGGATTTGAGTTGAAATGGGGAATTATTTGAGCTTCATTTTGGTAAAGTATGTGACTGAGATTCTTTTTAAGATCACTAGCAGTTACTCAAAGAAAAAGATGGTGAAAAGACCACCTAGGCATAAGGTTCTGCATGTGAGCAGGTAAATGGGGAGATGAAAGAGCAGAGCACTATATATATATATATATATATATATATATATATATATATATGTATGTATATATACACATATATACACACACACATATATATATACACACTACAGCTCTTCAGTGGTTAAGAAAGTGGTTAGATGGAGGCTTAAGAGAGAGATTAGAGGGCTGAAAATGTAGCTCAGTGGTGAGCTCTTGCCTAGCATATGTGAGGCCCTTGGTTTTATTCCTAGCACAGATAGAGATGAGAGAAGTTGGTGGCTATACTTTTAAGGCCCTTAAAAGCCACTTAAGAGGGTTAACTTTTATCCTGGAGTTGTTAGAATGATTCAGTTAGGAGGCAAGTGCAGTATTCCAAATGGGAAATGCCTAAGATCTGACCTACAGCCAGGGGATTGGAGAGGGTGATATGGCCATTCAGAGGTGGTGCATAAGAGAGAAGGCACAATCAGTAATGAAACCTGGGTTCAGGCTTGGAAAGTAAGAAAACAATGGTGTCAATCATTGCACTAGAGAGAAGAGAGAAGAAGCAGTAGAGATGAAGACTGAAGTGTACAGGGCACATTATCCTGGAGGACCGGAAATAGAGGTAAACATCTTCCACATAGTGGTGACTGAAGTCCCGCAAATAGTTGATACCACTCACGGGGACTATGCAGAGAGAAGAGCTCTGGAATACCAAGTTAAGGTAAGGCAGGAAAGAGGCCTGAAGAAAATCAGGAGTACAATATGACATAAATCAGAGAGTAGCAAGGAAAGAATCAGTGCAGGGGATGAAGCTAGATAAGAACTGAAGGTGTCTTCAGGATTTAGCAGCAAGGTGGACACTGGTGTAGTTGGCAAAAGCAGCTTACTTGGAATTTTGGGCATGGAAGCCTGGCTGAGGAGAGTCAGGGAGTGAGTGGTAGATACATTGCTGGAGCAGCAAAGGTAAAGGTATGAAGAATTGCTTATGAAGTGGTGGGAAAACAGGATTGGATGCAGATAATGTACCAAGGCCTATAGCAATTGTTTATAGAAGGATGGGAATAAGACAGAATACAGAGGCAAGGAGCAGTTAGAAAAGAGAAAAATAAGTTTAAACTACTCTTGAGGTGGAGATGCGCTTCCCCTTTATCTAAGGAGGTAGGACTTTCCTGTGGGAGGGGAGGCCTGTGTGTAAAGGCTGGGAGGCAAGGGAAGATGTGGGCATACTTAGAGAATTCTAAGTGGTTCTGTTTTATACTGTCTCCTCCTTCATAAACCCTTCATTAGAGCCAGACTGCACTGTTAACTTGGATCGAAATTAAGTGGCCATTAATCACCTCCATATCTTTGGCCATACTGTTCTCTTTATTCTGAATGTCCATCCACTTCAACAAACATCCAAGTTCTTTTCATTCCTAGTGGCCCAGAATGATCACTAAGGCTTCCACGAATCTTGCATGAATGTTTTTCTTCTCCTGTAAGCGGGAGTGATCCTTTGCCCCCTTCCCTTGGGAACTCTCACAGCTCTGTATTTGGAACTTTCCTATAGCATTTTAATGAAGCCTCATAGTTACTGAGAGAACTATCCTTGTAGCCAGGGACCATCTTTCTGTTAGGTATTCTTCCAGTACCCAATATAGGGCCTTGCACTCAGCAGATCTTCATTTCATCGTTGAACTCAAAGTGTGGTCTCAGGACCAGCAGCATCAGCATGTCTGGGTACTTGTAAGAAGCTCTGACTTTCCTGACCTACTAATCCAGAAACTCTGGAGAAGAACCAACAATCTGTACTTTAACAAGCCCTCAGATGATGCTGATGCAGCCAGCATTTGAGAACCACTGAGTTCCCGGAACACAAACACAAAGCTGCACTTCCTTTATCAGTATTTTCTTATTATAGCCAAGAATACAGCTTTAAACCCATCCTATTATTTGAAAACTTCTCATTTTCGTAACCCTCCTTTTTAAAAACATATCATCCATATAAGAAACCTTTTATAGAAAAAGAAATTTGAGCAATAAAGAAATGGTATCCTTGTGTCCTATGGGATTCTAGTTCCTGGTTTTTGTAGCCTCCAAGAACTAAACATCAAATTAGTAGGGTTTAAACCTTCTGATAGTTGATTTTCATATTCTCCCTTATCTTTAATTTTGCCCTATGCTTTTCTCTCTCCCCTTTCCTTCCCCACTTTTCATTTTCACATTCAAAACTGTCTTTGGTTATAGTCTTCTGACATTGTGCACTTTGGAGAAAAGAAGCTACAAAAGCCTTAATTAATCAATCACATTGAAACAAATATTTTCAATGAAACCCAAAGATTTCCCAACAAGTTCAAGTGGCTTAGCCCAGACAATTTAGAATAAGTGAGGAAATGTTGTATTTTTCTAACATTTTTCAGCAACCCTTCACTCCAGAAACAGAATTTTTATTAATGTAAAGAGACATCTTTCCTTGGAGCTAAATTCACTTCAAACCATTCCAGGCATACTTACTGCTTGGTGAATTTCAGCGTTTACTGCAGGTGTCAGTTTCCTGTGGAGCAGAAAGCTGCTTTGAATTTTTGCCAAGACATTCTGAGCTTTTGTGTCTCCTTGGCCCTATGTGATAATCAGACAAGCTCTGGGTTGGGTGAAGGTGTCACAAATGCACAACAAAGATTCTCCAAATCAGCAGTCATCCTTAACAGGCAGTCTGCTCTTCCTTTGCTTCATATCTAAGCACTTTCCCCATCAATCCTAACATTTCTATCCACCTGTGA
Source organism: Aplodontia rufa (assembly GCA_004027875.1). NCBI lineage: Eukaryota > Metazoa > Chordata > Mammalia > Rodentia > Aplodontiidae > Aplodontia > Aplodontia rufa. The sequence continues at coordinate 63,331 of PVKS010002970.1, read as the reverse complement.
GAGACATATTATTTATTACATATATGTCTATGCAGCATGTATGCAATGGCATACATATGTGCAGCATATATATCCCATATATGTATGCATGCATATATACATATACATGTGTGTGTGCATATATATATACATGATGTGTACATATACATCTATAGGGAAGGTTAATTGAGTTGGGCACGATGGCACACTCCTGTAATCTCAGTGGCTTGGGAGTCTGAGGCAAGAGGATCAAAAATTCAAAGCCAGCCTCAGCAATTTATCAAGGCCCTGAGTAATTTAGTGAGACCCTGTCTCAAAATAAAAAATAAAAAGAGCTAAAGATAAAAATCTGGGGATGTTGTTCAGTAGTTAAGTACTGCTGGGTTCAATCCTCAGTGGCAAAAAAAAAAAAAAAAAAAAAGCTCTATAGCAGCACAATTTACTATTGCTAGGCTATGGAAACAACAGATGTCCCTCACTGGAAGAATGAATCCAAAAACTGTGGTACATTTATACCATGGACTATTACACAGCAATTAGAAACAATGATATTGTAGCCTTTGAAGGTAAATGGATGGCTATGGAAGAGATCATGCTGAGTAAAATCAGCTTAACCCAGAGATGTAAGGGTCGATTGTCTCCACTCATCTGTGGAGGTGGGGACTAGACCCTGGATAATGAGAAAGTTGGTCTAGTAGCATGTGTTAAACCCAGATAAGATGTAATGTTTTGCAACCTAATACTTTTTTTAGAGATATAGTGGGAAGGGGAAGGGTGGGATAAGGGAGGGTAATGGGGGGGCACTCCTGGGGGTAATTGCAATATCCAGAATATATACACATTTTATATTATTTTGTTAAAAGCTTGTATGGTTGTTCAAAAATAAAAATTTTTTAAAAAAAAGAAGTTTAAGTGAGAAAAATTTCAATATCATAGAAAGCCACACTACTGAAAGCCTTTTGATTCACTGTAATATATGAGCAAGACTCAGTCTTGACAAAAATCACATCATACCAGTGTGCTTTTAATACATAAAAAGGTGGGACTAAGCATCTAACCACAGCATGCAGAGGCACACTTTCCGTTGTAAATATGACGTTGTGATACACATTTCATCATATAATGAGAACAGTACACATCAGAATTGCATTTTATAATATGTAAAGATCAGTTAAGTCTCCCCTCAAATCTGTAAAGTATTTGGTGGGGAGAAACAGGGATTATGGGAATTTTGAAAACATCTTCCAAGTCTTAAAAAAATTAAAATATAAAAAATCTTTCTTCCCTATAAATATATTCCTAGTTTTGATGACTCTGTTCCAGGAAAGTATTGCTGGTCAACTTGAGTTTCAGGAAATATAGTTACCCTTCAGAGTCTTTCAGAGTCTCCTATATATAATCTTTGCCATCTTCAGCTAGGTTAAATTCATTGATCATTTGGTGGTTAAAGAAGTAAGAGTTCTAGAAATGATGAGAAAGTAAGTTATGATTTCTTGTGTTCCAAATATATCATGAGATATATCTGAGAAATCCTCTTGGAAAATGAGGCTCATGCATAATATCTGACATTACTTTCAGTGTCTGAACTCTTTGGGGATAAGTTAACTTTAAAAGAAATATCTCCTATTTTTTTAGCCTTCAAAATATTAATGTGCAAATTATCGTAAATTATATTTCATTATGGAAAGGACAAAATATCCTGTTTTTCTTCATGTTAACAAAATCTGCATTTTAAGAAAGGAATTTAATATGTGGAGACTGGAGAAGGGATCGTGTTGGAGTCATTTGACGTGCCCAGTTGGGGCATCTGTTTTCTTCTCTGCCTTGACCTGCTGCTTAAGTGCCATCTAAATATCTATTAGCTTACCACTCTAAAAACCATTGTCAACTTGGGTGCACAACTCCCATTTGTAAATAAGCAAGACACATGGGAGTCTTTAGGGAGGGGGAGGAAAAGCCTGAGCAATTGAGTGATACAGTTTATGGAAGAGGACCAGAAAGTCCTGATTTATTTTTTGTACCTGGCAGTTTCTTAAGCATTGAGGCTCCAGTAATCAAGAAAAACAAACCCTCACCTACAAACCATTTCTATCCTGAATTCATCTCTTCATCTAATTCCTGATTCTGGGCCCTTTGCAAAGTTTCTTCCTCCTTAATGTTATGGTAGGGAAAGGGGTATCCTAAGCCCCACTCCGAAAGGGCACCCAACGGTCGCCAGTGCCACCTAGCCCTTTTTGTTCCAGTCAGACCACACCCCAGTTGGCAGTTTCCAGGTCATTTCCTTGTGGTCGTCACCCAAACTGTGAAACCCACATTGCCCAGTTCTGCTTCAACAGGATCTTTCCACCGTGTCTCTCTTTTGGACTTTTTAAAAAAAAATCCAACCCATTAAACCAAATATGGCTGACTGATTTATTTCTTCCTCTGCTTATTATGCAAAATTTTCAAATCAAAACTTTTATAAATTCAACAGATTCCAATCTTCTCTGGATGCCTTTCTGTACACAAATCTATAGAAAATATTGGGGAAAGACTCAACAGGGAATATCTGAAACTTCTTCCTGAGACATGAGGGAAGTGAATGGAGCCAGGATAATGATCCTATGTAAAGGAAGAGTTAACAATGGCTGCATTAACCCACTGCTTCCTCTATGCCAGGCACTAAGCTGCCTACCTGAGCTAAGTGTTTTTCATAGCTTATTTTATTTAATCCTCACCTAAGGTAAGTATTATTATTAAACCCTAATTTAAAGACCAGGAAACTAAAACTTAATGAGCCTAAGTTACATGTTCAATGTCACAGAATGAATAAATAGCAGAGGCAAGTTAAGCAAAGAAGCCAGCAGTACTCCAGAGCACTCCCTCTTTCTAGTAAGCTACCTAGTTCTGCTTAGATTACCTCTGGGCAGTTTCATTTCACTCTAAGCAGTGATTCTCAACCTTGGATTATTTTGCCTCTCTACTAGGGGACATTTGGTCATATCTGGGAACATTTTTGGTTCTCTCAAGTGATAGGGGAGTTTTCCTGACGTCCTAGTAAATAGAAGCCACATATAACTGCTAAACTAAACTGCAACGCTCAGGACAGTCTCCCACAATATAGAATTATCTGCTCCACAATGTCAACAGCACTGAGGTTGGAAAAGCTTGATTCTAAGGATCATGGATTTTTAAAGTCAGTTCACAAAAAGCAGTTTGTGGGGCCTGGAGTGGTGGCTTGGCAGTTGCAGCACTTGCCTGGCATGCGCTACTACGCGAGTTCAAACCCCAGCACCATGTCCACAACAAAGTCAGGGAGCAACGAAAGCTGCATGAAAGGCTAAATAAAAATTCTCTCTTTCTCTTTCACTGTCCCTCTCTCTCTAAAATAAAAAAAGCAGGTTGCTTTAGCTATGCCTCACTCATGTACATTCTGTTCCATCACAGATGACAGCAGCCTTCTGAATCTAACTCCCTACCCTCTGGTTAGAAGACGGAAGAGAAGGTTCTTCGGGCTGTGTTGTCTCGTCTCAAGCTAGGCAGTTCCTTCTCCTGGAAGCCCACAATTGGGAACCTCTGAAAAAAAAAAAAAAAAAAACAAAACCTGAGGACCTCCAGACAGCTGGACCACGCAGTGATGGGTTTTTGACTATGTTTTCTATATGCTTCCTTATTACTTTTATCCATCTCTCCTTGTCCTTTGAAATCATTTTACACTTGAAAGCAGCTGCCTTCAAGGGGAAAAAAAAGAACAGATTCAAAGAGCAGGATGTTTTTAAAAGGATTTTTAAAGCTGACATTGTGCATGTCTGCTCCAAACCATGCCATGACAGATGCAAGGATTATGATTTTTAAATTATTTAAAGGTTTTTTAAATGTATTATACAGAGAAAATTTATTTCACATATAATAGTCTATCTATAGCTCTTGCTGATCTCATGTTAACAATTTATCATGTATGAAAGAAATCTTTAAACATAGATATTATTTAAAACTGAAAAACCGTGTTCAAATATCCAATCTATCAAAATCATTCAAAAATAATATTATAACCAAACATATACCACCTCACCTGTTGCTTTCTCTGCACTCATTTAAGTTTAGTCTTCCATTCTGTCAGAATCTAAAAGCTTCAACATAAGAATATGTTAATTTGTAATGCAACAAAATCATATATGAAAAATACTTACATTTTGTAAATATACAATGATCCTAATACCGTCGTACAATGCATATGGGCAACTAATTTCCTTTTGATCCAATGGTGTCTTTTTAAGCTTCTGGGAGAATGAAGTTATCCAGCTAAGAAATGGTGTAGTAACATATACAATTACCCTCCAATGTAAAATTGAATATTATCACATTTCATTCTAATCGAAATCTGAAGCATGGTGTCTGCACATCAGCATAGTGTTAAATCTTATAGGGCATGCTGGAATTAGCTCAGATCGTAAAAATATTTAACATTTTACATTATCAATAAACATTTTAGTTAAGCTAAGCTTGTCTCATTTTAGATGACTATGCAGATATGACTTTTCCAATGTGTACTGGTGTCTTGTCTTATGCTTAGAATCTTGAAAGCAGGACACATTGAGCAATACTACATTTTAGGAAGGAGGAAGCCACATGCTTTGTTCTTTTCTGCTCCAGACTTCATTGTGATCTTCCTCCAGTAAACTTGTAACATGGTACAAATTTTGTTATATATTCCCCTTGCTCTTCCTTTGACCCATTTCCCAGACAGAATTTCCTATGAGTTGAAAGATCAAGTCTTTGCACTTCTTTTCTTGTTTTACATAGTCTGAACAACTGTCAAGTCGGACAGGCAATACCAAGGTCTGGTACAGTAGAAAAATGAGCTAGATTTCTATAAGTGGTTTATCTAAGACATACCTTAAATCCCAACTCTCTATAGGCACTTATATATACATAAAATCATGACCTAAAACTTAAATATATTATAGCCTTTAGTTTTTGTGAAGATAAAGAGAGTAAATAATTTTTATATTAGTTTAAATTATATGAAATTGCTGACATTTGACTGTTTTGACCCACAAAATGGCATTTTCATATAGTTCAACCTAATATCTGATGGAAGTTTCATATAGTTCAACCTAATAATCTATGTGAATGGTCTTCTAGCTTCTTGTATTGAAAGAAAAAGGATTAAAGTGTTGGAGGAGAACTCAAAAGGCCATGCAGGTCTCTATTTTGATTATACCAGCTATTTATTGGCCTTATTTTTGGCATCCAGAGATGTGTTCCAAAGGTCTGGTAATGAATACAGGGTTGCAGGTATGCCTGTCCTCCCAAAAAGAAGTACCTTGACAAGGTATGTGAGAAAAATCACAATTTTATAGGTTAAATAGTTGTAAAACACTTGTTGGGACTATGCTTTTTAAAGACTCTGAAATACTCTCTTACAAAGCAAGCAACTACTCCCAAACTCAGCTGGTCTGCACACCTTGATTTTTATAAATCAAGCTTGATTGAAGTTTAATATTCTCTCCTGAATCTGGTTCACTTTTATCCCCAGAGCTTATTTTATTTAAGGGCCTCTGTTTTCAAAATTATGAAGCAGCCCAAATTGGCATGCTTTCAGCTCTCATCTCTGGCCCTTTAAGTATATTGACCCCTTAGCTTCAATCTTGTTCCTACTAATCCATGCAGAGCTACTAATTGGTAAGTCCAACTTTGGTGTTCAGCACGTTCTTCTAAATGCCTGACCTAAATCACTTCTGCTTGGTTAATTTGTGCTCACTCTCGCCTTAGTCTCAGTGTGAAAGTAACACTTACCTTCTGTGCAATTGTCCTTTGTACAGCTGAAGACTGTTAATAAATTCAGGTCTCACCTCCATGTCCAGGAAGGCTGTAGTAGCTACTCATGGAGATGGGAATTTGTCTAATTACCTAGCCAGACTTTCCATATCTACGGTAATATAGTCAGCCACCTTATCTTTTATTCATAGTGCCTGTTTTCCAGCCTTCGATCAGTTTTATAGTTCCTGTAGACACACTCCAAGATTTATAGATGTCCTTTCAGTAGCCGGTCCTAAAATTACATTTAGTACTCAAAGTTCTGATAATCTACTTCAGCTCACAGATGCAATAGGTAATTTACCCTCTCCCATTAGATATGCCAGCACATCCTTTAGGAGCTGCCCCACTCTACCCTCACCTACCCAAGGACTTTCTCAGGTGTGGTCCTATGAGATAAAGTTCTGCTGTCTTGGCTTCCTGCTAGTAATACAGTTTGAGATTGGCAATAACACTGAGCTGACCTCTAGGTAAGAAGAGAACGTGGAGCCTATTTTCTCGCGTGAACCCACAGGCTTGAAACAGAAAAGGATGTAAACTTTTTGTGGCACACACTCACATATTTGACTACCATATTTGGAACAGTCTATGTTGATTTATTTTTCCAGATTATAAAGACAGATTTTGTGGGAAACCTAAAAATACCACCACATGTAAGGAAAATAAAAATCACCCGAATTTCACCACAATCATTTTATTTAAAGCCACATTTCTTGACTTTAAATCAGTCAGGGGCTGGGCCCAAAGGCACTTTAGGATAAGATGCATAAAATGCCCACAAAGCCAAGGTGTCACTTTGAAAATCTCTTGGCTAATGTTTTCCATGCATCTAGGTGCAGACTCACTGCAAAGAAAGCTTTAGAAGCAGCACAGTCTAATGCCTCTTCTAATGAATTAAAGCTTTAGGGGAAAATTCTAAATTCTGCTTGACCATTTTGTTCCTCTGTGCTCCTGTGAAAACTATTGAGATGCTCAGTGTTTGGCAATACTGCCACCTACTGAAATCGAGAGGGAAATAAGCAGCAGAGAAACATTTGATTCTTTTAAGAAAGTGAACAAGTGGGCCAGATTAACAGTGATCCTGTCTGAACTGTAGACTCTGAAAGCTTCAACATTGAAAGGATCAAGGTTGTCATTAGTTTAACTTCCTACCCCACAGCCCCAAACTTAAGCAATATTTATTAATTCTTGTATTCTAGAATATCATCAAAAGGAGAATGCTCAACTTTTAGATAACTGTAGGCAGGATAAGAAAAAGCAGTGGTACTAGTGGTCTTTTTAGAATTAAACACACCGTCCACAATTGACCCATGAACATTAAATAGAGTATGTTTTAAAGTCATTTCAAATTTGAGAAAAAGTTGTATTATCTGATGAGTTACATTGGGATAACACATAAACCCTTTATTGGGAGAAATATTAGAAGAATACCTCATAAATTTCATTAAAATAAATTCTAGATGAAATAAAGATTGAAGGGTTAAAACACATAATTAAACATACAAAAGGAATAGCAGGCAGTATGGATGAATACATGATTTTTGTGTGAAAAGAAAAAAAAAGCCTGATACTAAAGGACAGAACTGAAAAGAAAAGGTGGATGGATTAAACCAATTAAAAATGCAAAACTTTCTTTTAAAAACACCAAATTAAGGTAAAATAATATTTGTAATATGTAAAACAAAGAGTCTAGATCTCAAATATATATCAAGAGGTTAAACATCACTGCTTTGAGGAATTTTCCGTGATCTATGACCCTGTGCTTTTTCCATCATTGTATGTTTAATTGTCTGCTTATCCCAATAAACTAGAAGCAGAGATGATATCAACTATGACTATTTTGTTTACCTTGTTTCCTCGACTACTAACACAATGCAAATACTGAAAACATTTATTGAATGAGTGAATAATGAACGAATGATGTACATGATACTTTAATGACTCAAAAAGAAGCAAACTTTTCAGTAGGAAAAAGTGAACTAAGGGCACAATGGGGTAACACAGCAAAACCTAAAATAATTCACTAATAATAAATATAAAAGTAGTTGAATATACTAGTAGTCAAAATGCAAATTAATATAAAACTCCTCTGTACATCTCAGAAAGGCAGACTATAAGGAATTAAAAGTTCCCAGGGACAACTAAGAAATGCAGAAATGAACATTCTCCGACAATCAACAGGAGTGTAAATTGTTTTAACCTTTCTGGAAAATATTTTGGCACTATATTTTTCCTGTATGCCCAGTAATTCCATGTTAGTGAAATTCTCCTTTAAATTTTTCAAAAAAAATAAATTAAGATGCAAGAATCAAAAAATTATGCAAGAAAAGATGTTTTATAGCAGCAGTATTTGAAGGCGTAGGAAAATATAAATAAGCCTATATTATATGGTGAGTTGAACATGATACCTCCTTCCACAGGAATTTTGTGCACCAATAAAGAGTAAGGGCTAAGTGTATTTGTTGAAATGTACAAGTTAGACTGTTAAATGAATAAAAAGAGGATGCAGAAGAATATCATATGATCACCTTTTTAAAAATTGGTGCATTATAGTTTTACATAATGAAGGGATTTGTTGTCACACATTCATAGATGTACATGTTATGACAATAAAATTTGGTCCCCTTCCTTTCCCCATACTATCCCTGACCCTGAGTCTCATATCTCCACTGATCGTATTTGATCACCTTTTGAAAATGTACATTCACATGTGTGCATTGGAGTTTGAAAGGATGCTTGCCAAAGGATAACAGAATTTATCTCTGGGAGGTGAGATTTGGAGCAATTGTATTTTCTTTTTGCATATCTGTAATTTCTAATTTTTCCACAATGAGCATGTAGTATCTGTATAATTTTTTCAGGGAATAAACAATGATGTTCACAATATATATTAAATAAAAACATGTTATAAAACAGTATGTATACTATGATATAATATTTGTAAAAAGAAAATTATATATAAATATATCTATGTATGTATATATATGCATAAGAAAGCTAGAAGGACATACACTACAATGTTAATAGCAGTTATCTATGGGTAGTGGGATTATGGGTGATTTTTTTGTTTTTTGCTTTTCTGTGTTTTCTAATTTTTTCTACAATGAACATGTATTACTTGTGTAATAAAAACTAATAATAAAAGTTTTAAAAATACATAAAAGTGAGAGGCATTATCACTGACCATTTCTCCTCCTATCACACTCTATCCCCTTGCTCAGCTTATTCCATGTTATTAAAATGTGATCAGAGGAATATGGAAAGGAAAAAAGAGATAAGGACAATGAGAGAAAGAGAGAGGGAGGGTACAGTGAGAGAGAGAGACAGTGAGAGAGAGAAAGAGAATCAATTTTATTTAGTGTTTCATGTGGCTTTTGTTGCTCCAACCCTTGGTTGTATATGTGGTACTGGTGTCCAAACCCTTGTCCTCACGCATGCCAGGCAAGCACTGTACCCACTGAGCCACTGCTTCAGCCCTTGCTCATCCATTTTTAATCTCTTCAAATGATGTATTAAGTAATACCCTGCCCACATATCTTATGATCACCTTTTATTATCTATCTGAAAAGATCCTGCAGATCTGCCTCTCCCGCTGCCGTTCTGATACGGCTGCCTATTCCAGTAAATATTTCCACCTTGCTTCGGATGGTTAGGGATTTCCACCTGGCCTTTGCTAATAATTCAGGATCCTACCATCTTCATTGTTGTTAGGAGCCAAATCAGTCCTGTCCTATGGAGTATGGACTGAGCTTGTAACTGATGCTGCTACTCCCTCAATAGGACATTCTTGATTGCCCCGGAAATTGAAGTGTCCTTTGGGTCTTCCCAAGAAACAGGGTCCAGGTGGGTTTTCCAGTGTCAAAATAGATCCTTCCAGCGTTCTCACTTCTCTGAACCTTTTAATCCCATCTTCTATACTCTACCCTCATAATGCTGGTTTCCTAACTGTATGCAACATGGCCCATCATTTTTTTCAAATTTCCAAGTGTCATAACAACAGCATATTAACATTGTCTTTCAGGGTGCTTACAACAGTGTTAAATACTGTGTCATAGAAAAGTGTTCCCATATTCAGCTTTAGATTTGCCTCTCCTTGATCCATGACCCTTAGGATCCCCTTTTCTGGTTTCTGCTAGAAGTTAATGAGTCCCTTCATCAGCCTTGCAAATGATCATTGAAGAAGGACCCTAGTTGTTAGTCTGGCAGCCAGGAAAGGAAACTGAGACAGAACCTGAGAAAACAGCCTGTCTTCTAAGGTTCTGGTCTCTTTGGAAGTGTCTACATTGCCTTTGAAAAGGGAGATGGGATCTCTATCTTCCACAAGGTGGAGGGGGCCATGTGTGCAGGCAGGGTTGGTTTAATAGAACCTGGAGATTTAAGATGCTCAAGTGAAAATACTCAGAAGTTATCTTTCCAAATTTCCATCTCAATTTGGACCCTAACTCTGGTATTGAGGATTCAGCCTACTGTGAAACTGTCATGTTCACAAGTAAGTCTAGTGTCTGGTCTTTAGGTGCATGCTGCCCTCCAGCTACAGAAAACAATGTTCCCTTTAAGTTCTTCCCGAAAGACTCCGCTTTCAATGATTCATTGATTGCCATGAGCCTGTTATTTCCCCTCATCAACAACCACCTTGTTCCAAAATCCTCCTAATTGCTAGTCTTCCCATGCCAATGCCAGTGCATCCCCTTCTTTGCATCCTATTCAAATTCACAGTAGATAAAAGTCAGCAAGTGCACTGCTACAAGGTGCCTGGGTTCCACGCTCCACCTACTTTCAAGGCTAGGGATCTCACTGCCATCTCTTGGGTGAATCCCATCCTTGAGGTTAGTTTTCTAGGACCCTCCTGGTATCCAATGTCTCAGATTGAATTTCACAGAAGCAGATCCTAAGATAACTATTTATGTGAAAGTGATTTCTTGAAGCAATGGCACATGAGCCCTGCACTTAGAAAAGAGAGGAGAGTTCAGGACACACGTGTGAGCTAACATAGGTAATTAGAAGAAGCTATCCTGGAAAACTGTGGCTGGAGAGGAGTAGGGACAGGAACTGAGTCAGGGGATCATCTGGGACTTACAGATTGGGTAGAAGAGGAGGAGGTACTCACAGAAGCTGAGAAAGAGCACACGCAAGGGAGAAAGAAAATAGTGATACCCTATCCTAGAGATGGGGGTTCAAGAAAAACAAATTCTGTTACATGTTGCTGAAAAGTGAAATAAGTCAAAGCTTTAAACGGAGTCATTGGGTTTGCCAACACGTGGAGCATTGATGATTTCAACACTGAATGGTAGAGACAAAAGTAGATTAATGAGAAAATTGGAGATTACAGGGTGGAGACAGCCAGAATGAACAGCTATTTGAAGAAGTTTTGCTCCAAGGGGAGCAGATGAAGGGAAAGGTGGAGTCAAGGAAGGGGCATTATTAAGACAAGATATTAAGAGTATGAATGTATGCTGACAGGATTTATCTAGTAACAAGAGAAGCATTGATGATGTAGGGTAGAAGGCAAATCACTGGTGGAGAAATGTTTTGAGAGGATGAGAAGGTACAGGAGAACCCTGTAAGTGGGGGACTTGTCCTTAGGTAGGTACGCAGACATTCTAAATTCCTGGTTCTACCTGCTACCTATACATTAGAACCCCTTCAAATAAAAAAAGAAAGAAAATCAAAAGAAAAAAAAAAGAAGGAAAGGGAAAAGAAGATGTCCCACCCAGATTAAATAATTCAACATTTCTGGGAGTGAATTTGGGCATCAGTATTTTTTCAGTTCTACACATATCCAGGCCTGAGGATCGCTGACACATGCTAACAGGAGCAAAGGCAGGTGGGTGAGAAACCTGCTCGACAGTGCTGGGAAGATGAGGCAATTCTCTTCTATTTCCTTATGGAAATAAGACACAAGGTCTCGGCTAAGAGGGTTCTGTTATTGCTTTGAAAAGAGAGAGGGTTCCAGTATGAAGTAGTTTTAGGAAGATGAATAGTAAATTTACTCATGAAATATAATAGGATCGCAAGGATGTGTAGAGGGCCCACTTGAGATCTGAGGGGAGAAGTGTAATGTGAGACCAGTTAGCACAGCTGGGTTTTTCTCCAGCCACATCCATCCGGGCACAGGCAAGGGGTAGGTGGAGATGTTCTTTCGTGACATTTGAAGTGGTTGCCACCAGTTACTTGACTCCTGAGTAAAGTTACAAAGTGGAGGCGGTTGCCTTTGGAATTTTCCTCCCTCTTGCCTGCTTTCTAAGCTAATGTGCTCTGGGTTGACCTGACTCCACCAGGATGATATAAAAAGAAGCGCTGCTAAACCCAAATGGAATTCTAATTGGAAGGATTGAAGGAGATGAAAGGTGATTTTAACAGTACCTTACCAAGCCATAATTTACATAAAGTAAGAACATACAAACCTTACGTTTACTACCTTTTTGTACATTTGTGTACCTAAATGTGTGATCACCACTAGATCAAATTTTTAAAAAATTGATATCTCTCTACAAAGTTCCCCTCTTGCTCCTTTAAAGTATACACCTCCCCCAAAAAGTAACCAATATTGTGGTTTCTGTGCCCATAGATTAAATTTTGCCTATTCTTTAACTTCATGTAAATGGGATCATACAGTATGTACCCCTGTGTCTAACATTTTTTAAAATTAGTACAATAGTTTTGAGAGTGATCTATGTTGTTTCATGTATCAGTAGTTTGTTCTTTTGTTAATGCTGAGAAATCCATTTTATAAATATACCAGTTTATCTCACCATAGTTGAAATTTCACGTAAGCTGGGGGAACTGTACCTATGAAGGTAACGGGGAGAAGGGAGGGAGGCAGGGAGAGGAGGGAGGTAAAAGGGAGGTTATCAATACAAAGGGGAATACTCAACTTCAATTAGAAGCCTAGCTATACACAGGCAGGCAGAGAAACTCAGAAATGTCAATAATTATTATACATGTATATGTTTATTTCAAACTATAGTATGGTGGGATTACAGAGGAGATGTGAGTTCAGGGAATAGATGAAGTGGGGTAGATCCCTGTCGAGGATCAGCCTTAACTTACTATCACACTAGTCAATATCCATCTATGCATGAATATGTAGCAACAATTCCCTCCAATATATGTAAGATTATGTCAAACAAATAAAAAAATTGTAAATGTTTATTTACCCGTTGAATTGATTCCAGATGCTTGCTTTTATGAAATAAGATTGCTGTGAACATTCACATGTGACTTCCTTGAGAACATATGCATTTGTTTCTCTTGATTATACATCTAAAAGTGGAATTTTGGAGTCATAAATTAGGTGTATGTTTAACTTAATTGGAAATTACCAGTGTTTACCCTTCTTGTACTCCAAACAGCGATGTAAGAGCATACTCATCAATCCATATCTTTGCTAATAATTGACATTGTTGATCTTTTTTAGTTGGCAATTGAAATTTTAGTTAGTGTGAGAAAAATAATATTTCTGAAGACTTTCAAAAGCCACTTATCTACTCCAGGACCTACCGTACTAAGTCATAGTTCAATAATTTAATGTAATGCCTAAATGGTTGTTGAGCCTTCTGCGGCAGTACAAGAAGAAACCCACTTAGTGACTACTACATCTCAAGGGCTTTTGCTCTTGAGACCTAAATGGGGTTTGTCTGCAGGATAATCTGTAGCCCTAGCCTATAGGGTTCCAAAGGAGGCTGATGGGAGGGCGATTCTTTGTAATATAAACCAGGCCTAGGCTAGTCATAGGGTCCAGATTATGTTCATAGAAAGAGCACATATTCCCTCACATAGCCAAATCTTTGGAATATGTTCAATTCTGGTACCAATCTTGCAATCAAACTGGTCCTGAAGAATTATTAGTGGACCTTCTCTGGAGGATGACAATTCTTCCTTTCCCCTGCAGAACATTCAATCCCTGAGCAGAGGAAAATTCTACTGACCTACAGCCAAGCAGAGTTTGGAAACAAGAAGGGGCTGGATCTGAGAACTTTTATCATGAGGGGCAAGCTGGTATGTCTTAAATAAAGAGAGGACTGTATATGGACTGGGAAGGAGGTGAGGGTTCTGGGGGAAAGGCAACCACATCCTCAGAAGTTTGTTAAAGAACAAATTGTTCAATGCCACTTGCTAAAGCATGATGAGGAAGACTTTATTCAGGACCATTGAGACGTGTATAGGAACCTCTGCAATGGATTTCACGGTGGGGGAGAGAAATTCCTAATACAGCAAGGGCAAGAGAGAATTTGTAGCCAAGGAGTGTGTAGGGGTCAGTGGAGAGAAAATCACTAAGAGGAAATATTTGGGGCAAGGGGAATTCTGGTTTATCCAACCTAACACTAGTCTTGCTGAAGACAGGCCAGGATGACCAGACATCTTGGGGCAGGGAGAGGATGGCAGAGGAATAAGAGCTTGATCCGATACTGAGTGTGATCCGACATTAAGAACAGGGTGTTCCTGCTAAATGGACACAGCAGGACTCTTAGCTAAAAGCTGGATTTTTGTAAGGAAATGCATACATGGGCCCAGGAGAAAGTCCAGAAGTTTGACCAAGCAAAAAATATTTGTCAAGCTCTCAACGTCATTGAAAAAGATTGAGTTAGCTAAACAAAAGCACAGCTCTTCACTTTTGTGTCCCCTGCTTCCTTCTCCTCCTTCCCAACACACTTTCAACTCAGCATTGCTTTGCTTCACTTACTTGAATTCTTCAGTAAAATAATCACTTAGCTTAGAAAGCATAGGTTACAAAGCCAGAGAGTGTTTCTTTATTTGTTAAATATGGACTTACAATTAGAAGGGAATCATTATCAAACAATCAAAAACAAATGTATAATGACAGAGTAAGCCAAGGCTGATGTCATTTCATGATTTCCCCCCTTGGGTTCCCTAAAGGAATCTTCTCCATTGAAGTCTTCTGAATTCTACTTCCTCATCCCATTAGGTAGAGAGATACTAGCCAAACTGCTATTCTTAGGATGGCATGCTTTAAAGCTGGTATTTCTGATATCTGTCTTCACCGGACCCAGCCCAGGATTAGAAACGAATGGGTTGTGACACCAGAGTATCGTGTGTTCATTCACACCACCACATACAGATGATGCTTATGTGTGGAGCCTGGATGTCTGGTGTCTCTCTTTTGTGCCAGAGATTGTCTATCCCTTCTTCCAGGGAAGCTCCCAGAGCTGAAATCTGCTACTCTTCCTGTTGCTAAATCCCCAGGTTGAGTTCCCCTCAGGGGAGGCAGACAGGAAGCCATCTGCACGAACTAACTTCTAATGTCCCTTCCAGCTTTAACAGTTAATCATTCCGGGAACCAGCCTCATCCGTAAGCAGAGAGCTCTGTGACAGGTGTTAGTCATTGTTGACTCAATTCCTTGTGATTTATTGATGTAGGAGCTTTTTAATGATACCTTCAGGCTCTAGAGAAGTAGCTGTAATCACCATTGCTGATACATTTAAAACATAACCTCATTGCCTTTGAAAAACAATTTACTTCAATTACACAAAAATGTAGTTCAAAATATGTCCCAAAGATGGCAGTACAATAATACTTTGTGCTTCATTGTGTCCTCAAATATTTTAAAATCTGCTAAACTATAAAACATATTGAGAGAAAACCTTATTATGAGAGGATGGAAAATGATTTTTTGTTTTCTATTATTTTATTGTTACTACAGCAAAATGTCTGCAGATAATTAATATCTCACATCTGCACAGTACTTTAAAAAATAATGTCACCTTATTTCACTTAATCTTCACAACAAACCCACATAATGATGATTATTTTCATTTTATGTAACAAGGCTTAGAGATTAAGTATGGCTAATTCAAGTCCACTAAACAAGTAAATCAGTATAACAAGTTTTCCAAAGACCAAAATTCTTTCCTGTATACTTCTGTTTAGCAAAAAGCAAGCATCTAGAGTTCTGATAATTTACTTTAAATACCACAACTTATTATAATCCAACAAAGATGTGGGATTAAAGTCATAGAATATGTAGCTGAGTTTTCTGTTCAGTAGGATAACCAACTCATTCTCCTTTGTCAAGGACTTATTTAGTTTTAGCTCTAGAAATCCCACGTCTTGGGAACCCTCTTGGTCCCAAGCAAACCAGGACAGTTGTCAATGAGCTCTGGAGCAACCTGTCCATTGGTCACCCGGTGGTAATCCAACAGTCCTGTGAGCTCTGCCCAGTGGTGTGCAGAGCATTCTCTTCGCTTAATATTATGTGATAAAAATGCAATTGCAATTCAGCTTTGTGTTTTGTTCAGAAGGGGAATAAATGGTCCTTCCTGCTATTTCACAGATAAAACACAATCTTTGAATTCCCCCTCGTTAGTTCCAGACCAACAGCTCAGCACCTTTGGTCACTTCCTCCCATCTAATCTCAGCTTGGTTGAAACTTCCTTGGTCTTAATGTCTTTTTCAGGGTCAGTTTTTTGAAAGGGGGCAGCAAAATATAGAAACAGATCCCACAAGAAGAAGAGGATGACCTTTCTCTGTTTTCCTCTACTGTGATGCTGCAAAAGCAACCAAGTTCTTTCACATTTCAGAGACAAGAACTTCCTCAGTGTCGAAAGCATGAGACACAAAGATCAGCCTTTCTTTTTATTGCCCTGTAAAATATCTTAGATTTATGAAGACTCAAATACCCCTGGGTACATAAAACTCAACTGAGGCCCCTGAGGAGTTGAAGTAGAAGCAGGAGCAAGGTGTGTATCAATGTTTGCACACATGATACGCATGGGACATGATTTCCTCAGTACCACTGTGACTCATTAAATGCATCAGGAAAGGTGATAGACTGGATGGAGAATACTTTAAGATAAGGAAACCAATTCTCTCATTAAAAAAAAATCCTTGATATTTGTGACCTGAACAATACCTGAAATTAAAAATATCCAAATCTGCCATTCTACAAAGCACACTGTATATTGGATAGCATCTAAGAGAAGCAAATTTCTATCAACTTTTAAAGCAGCTGCACAAATTTACTCAAAGGACTTTGTTTTTCTAATCTTCACCCACCCTAACATATCTTAATATCTTTCGTTTCAACAATTTCTTTTCAGTATCAGCTTTCAGGAGACTCTTGCCTCTCAGATGTCCCTAAACCTCATCACCAAGATGGCATCTCCATAAATACCCTGTAGGGAGAACGGATGCAACTTGTGGCTGTCTCGCCTACTAGTTCCTTCCCTCACATCATGCTGCTGCATCAGCCCATGAAGTCTGTGACTAAGGAACTTGTGTGGGATCCTCCTCAGCTTGACTGGAGCCTTGGGTTCCTCTCTCATGACTTGTCCCCCGCTTGGCTCTCCCCCAGTGCAACCTCCTGAAGTCTAATTGTAAATCCTATTTATTCCCTGTAACAGGCTGTCAGCCCTGCAGATCCAACTGTGGTGAGCACAGGGGAGATTAGAAAGAAAATATACACGAATGAAGTTTGGAAAATGCCAAGCTGATGGTTTATTTCTTCTTTCTTCCCCCCAGTAAATTAAATTCTCAGGCAGGGAGCCATTCTATCATTAGAGCCCCAAAGAAGGGTGGAGGGAAGTGAGAAAGTCCCCTCAGGAAGAAAGAAGAATGCAAGGGAAGTTCTTTTTTAAAATTTTTATTTCATAAACATGGTCTTACAATTAGGCGGGATTCATTATCAATCAATCAAGAACAAAAGTGTAATGACAGAACAAGCCAATACTGGTGCCAGACCACGGTTCCCCACTTTTAGTTCCCCATGGTTCCACGTTTCACCTTTCTTAAGCCCCAAGTTAATTGGACTTCTCCTGGAAGTCGGAGGTTCCCCTCAGATTAGATTCCCCCATACTGCCTCCCTCTGGTCTCCTTGATGTCTTTCCTATTCCTTTCCCCCCTCCCTGCCCCGCTCCCTACATCCCCCAGCATCCTAGACAAGGTTCCCCACGATCGTGTAAAAATTCATATATGTTGAGGTAATTGTTAGGTTAGCCATCTATTATACTGTTTCCACTTGCATTCTAGCTTCCACAAACGAGAGAAAACATTCAGCCCTTGAGTCTCTGAGTTTGGATACTTCACTTAGCAAAATTTTTTCCATCTCCATCCATTTGGCTGCAAATGCCATAATACCGTTTTCTCTGATAACCAAGTAGGATTCCATTGTATATATGTACCAAAGTTTTTGAATCCATTCATCAAGTGATGGGCATCTGGGTTGGTTCCATAATTTAGCTGTAGTAAATTGAGCTGCTATAAACATCGGTGAGGCTGTATCTCTATAGTAAGCCAATTCTAGCTCTTTTGGGAAGATACCCAGGAGTGGGATAGCTGGGTCAAAAGGTGGTTCCGGCCCTAATTTTTTGAGGAGTCTCCACACTGCTTTCCAGAGTGGCTGTGCCAGTTTCAGTCCCACCAGCAATGTAACAGTGTCCCTCTTTTTCCACAGCCCCTCCAGCACCTGTCATTGTATTCTTCATTTTTGCCAATCTGACCAGAGTGAGGTGGAATCTCAGTGAAGTTTTGATTTGAAATTCTCTTATTGATAGTGATGTAGAGCATTTTCTCATATGTTCATGGACTTTTTGGTAATAAATGGGCTATGGAACTAAAAAGAAGCTTGCAAGGGAAGTTCTAACAAGCAGGGAAGAAGTAGCAATTGATCCCTTTCAGCTTCCAGGAGACTATGGGGATGGAAAGAGAATTAGAGAAAATAAGACTTGAGATTATTTGCTGTCTGATTGCTGATTTCTAGACTGATAACACCGAAAAGAAGAGCACACCTGACAGACTGAAGAGAAAATTGCAGACTTCACGAAGTACCTAAGGACCCTTGCACTGCACAACTCCAGGGGGCATAGCCACGTGCACAGATCTCTTGAACTCGAGATGCCTGCTCTACAGTAACATCGGAAGGGTCATGGGTCATGGATTTACATAGTGTCCGGGGTCTGCTGAGTCTTCCTCAGCTCCTGGTGGAATGGACAGTTGCTTACAGCTCCCATGTGGTCTGTGGTGAAACATAAAAGAATTGTTGTGGCTGTCAGGTAAGTTTCTCTGGATCATCCTGCAGGGGGAGCCGTATCAGCTGGACCAGGTCCCAGGGTGAGAGCCAAGTGGAAGTTCACAAGCAAGTCTCTGGGGAGGGGGGATTCTCGTCATCACCAAGAGCTGAGGGTGGGTCTAGGTCAACAGGTAAGACTACTTCAAGAGAAACTAGACCACAGGGTCTCCAGTAATTTCAGCAACAGGAACCAGCAAGGACAGCAATGACAAGATAGAAGACATCGTTTCCTCATAAATCAGGGAAGAGCATGAAGATCCACTCGCAAGAGTCCTCTCCTCTTCCTCACTGCAGCCTCAAGAACACAGAAGCCATCGGTGCTGGGTTCAGGGCAGAGGGCAAAGAATTGTGAGGAGCTAAATATTTGTGTAAAAGCAGCGCCTGAAAGGAAACACTTGAATCATAATAAAATGACAAATCCTCACCAGAGGTTCCTCTGGCCCACATTGCTCAATGAAGCAGGAATAGGGGAAAGGGCTGCTTACAAGAAATATTAAGTTAATTGTTGAAAAATAAAACAGTCACATTTTATTTGTACTTTTGTTGATAGAATGATCATACATCCCATTCTGTTCTAGTGGCTAATAGACAGATGCGTTTAGTGTATGGATAATTCAGCATTAGGGCTTTTTGATAAATTACTTGATCAGCTAATTGCTAAATAAATCACTATTTGGAAAACTACTGCTCAGCAAATTGGTTTCTCAGCAAACTGCTATTTTGATAAATTAGTTTTCGGTGAATTGATCGGTTTCAACCTATTGGCAAAAAAAAAAAAAAAAAAAAAAAAACAAAGAATCCCTGCTCCCATCATGTTTATTTTGATTCTATATAGTTGTAACAATTCAGATTTTGTGGTACTTAAGAACACTTTAAGGTACATTTATTTTGCTTTCATATCAGCACCTGCAGCATCACTGTTTTGGCATAAACATGAAATCTAATGAGCCATGCATGACTGCACAAATTTTGTGGGAGTAGCTCTCCAAATACAGTTCTTAATCTTTCCAGAAGCTTCCAGACATGATCAGAATGCAAAAGAGGAAAGGAGAAAAATAAGGAAAATGGAGTGGTAGGGGGCGGCAGGAGAAGTTGAATGATATAAATAACCCTACAGCCAGCTGAGCTGATACTGTGCGATTTCAGGGGGAGAGTGCAGCTTTCCTCTTTGAAGCTGGCCTGCCGCGTTGAGACATCAGCTCTACTTTAAACCGCTTTGTATTTCCACACAGCATGGAGTACTTTCTAATGGCTAACATTTGTTGGTACATAGTATGCCACATTTTTTTAAAGGTGTACCTTGTGTAAAATAAAGCTCATGTGCTCTCAGGAGCATCTGTAGCAAGACATCCTTACCATCGGAATCACCTGCGTGTCATATTCCCCATGCCCCTGCCGGAGTAGTTTAATTCCAGTTCTCTCTACTCCAATTGAATGCAGACAAGTTAACGTCTGCACTGGCTCTCAGATTCATCTTTTCGCTTCTGTCTCTCGCTCACAGGCTCCTACCCTGCCTACTGCCTGCTTACTGCTACTTTTTCAAGGTGTTCCAATCTCAACACCCACACAGAACCATCCGTCAACCACCTGGGCTCACACTGATCTTTCCATTTTTTGGAAACCCTACAAGCACTACTTGTCTGCCTCATTCATTTTGGCTCTCAACTCCATATATCTCATATTCAACTTATTTGATTTGTGTATCACTCTGAACACCATAATGTCTTGAATCGAGGTGTCCTGCTTATATTTGCTTGTTTCAGCACCTCATTCTTTGATGAGGACATCCAAATCTTCTGGAACAAAGGTTTATGGAATTGAATGGTGTTTTCAGCTGTACTTTAAACACTTTGCTCTGATGTAGAAATAATTTTTCTTGCTCATATGCTTAAAATAGACACTATACCAAACCATTTAGTAGAAAGAATGCTTTCAAAAGGATTTTTGTAATGATGGGGAAATATGGTATTCAGAAATAGAACTGAATTGGTTCTTTGCAAAACAACTTTGGAACACAATATTCTTCTTACAATTTTGTTGAAAAAAATATATACAGAAGCAAAAACACATAAATGTTTCTTGGGGAAAATGCGGTATTACATTATAGAATAAATTTAGTGTCCAGATGAGATAATAGAGACAGAGAGTGAGTAGTTTAAACATAAAATATAAGGCAAGAAAATAAAAAAGAAACAAACAAAAGTATCTTCATGTTGCAATGGGTCATAAATTGTGGTTGGGCTTTTTTGTTATTTTTGAGAGTGAAATGATACTGAGGGAGAATTAATAAGGCATATGTACTAATGGGATCTGAAAACAAGACAATTTTTGACAAAATGCTCATATGCATGTCATTTAATAGTAAGTTTCTGAAATTTTCCTTAAATGAACTTAAAATAATAATCTGTCCTTGTAGTTAATGCATATCTCAAGAATATATCTGTTAAATACTTATGGGCATTAAATTATATTCTTTATGCTCTTTATGATTGGTTAATTTTTAAAATATTGAATTTCCATTTGGAAACCTCAACTGAGGACATGAGGAAATAAGAGTTAAGTAAGGGAAATACAGGTGAAAGAAAGAATGGAAGGAAGGAAGAAAGGATGAAGGATTTTGTAAACATAATGCTATCTATATAGCTACTGTATTTTTGATCAAATGTTAGCAGTATATATTTAGAAATATAAATACCAGAAGAAACAAGTGAAAGATTTAAAACTGTACCCCCATGGAGAGGAAACTAAAGATGGAATATCATAGAGATGAAGGATGATTTTTTTCATCATAAGCATTATAGTATTAATTGATTTTAAAAGGTGTCTATTACTATAAAAACCACAATTAAAATTTAATGAAAGTGTGAGCACTGATAGCTGGTCGGAAGCTCCACAGGCATGGATGGAGCTTCTTGGCTGACCTGGAATCTGGGTGATGGGTGGAAGTAGGGTTTGCAACTGTTTTTGAACACAGGTCTTTTCTCTGGCATTAATTTCCAGAGAAAGAGCCTCTGACAGAAGTCAATAGTGACTGCATTTGTTCAACCAAAATGAAACTGTAAGCATATTTTTAGAGATATGGAGATTATCTCCAGAATTAAACAGACTCAGCCTCTAAGGAGAAGGACTGGTAGGAGGGGAAGAACAATCTGTCACTCTCCATTACAAGCCGCTTTTAGCCATGTGCCTGTACTATTGGGAACACTTAAAAAAGTAAAACCTTTTCAGATGGCAATCCATTATAAAATCTTTCCAGAATGTAAACAGCCCCTTCCCACAGGAATAGTGCCATTTTTGTCTGTCTCTCCCACGTTGCAGAGGCTTGTGCTTTGCACATACTAAATGATCAGTAGGTACGGAACGAATGATTGAACCTTGATCCAGACGTCTGCTTTATAGTTTCCACGTACCTTTCAACTATTCTTCCATCTTACCAACCTCGTCTATTGGCTTCCAGTTGGTTCAGCTGATAGGACAACTAACCATGGAAGGAAATGGTCAAGGCATCTGACCCAGCTCTTACTGTCTCTCTCCTGATCACGCTTTGGCAGCGGCTATATTATGGCTTGCATGTGAGGTGTGAGGCAATGCAAGAAGGCTTAGAGGTCAGAGAGAGGAGGAGAGAGGAGAATGAGAGAGAGCGAAACACTGGGTTGAGGCCAAGCGAAGGCCTGGAGGGGCCACCCATGATGGAAACCTTGAACACCGCATCGATATGCAAGGAAAGAACCAAATAAAGGAAACAGAGAGGAAGGGGAGTTCAACAATAACACAGGTTTATTCAGGACAAACCTGCAGAGGGAGGCCGGGGAGACTGAGACCTGCCTTCCACTTAGAGCCTGGAGTAGATGCAGGAGCATGAGGAGGAATTTTTGCAATTAGACGATTGCTAGGGGGTTATCAGTGAAGGGGCTTTGTGATTGCCATGTCTGTTCTTTGAAGTGGTCACTGTTCCATGTCAAACCAGGTGTTTTTAGGGTTACAGTTCCAGGTAACAATTCCATTTTTTTTGTATAATAATGCAGTACTGCTTGGGGTTTCTTTTGCATGATGATGGAGTATTGTCTGGGAGTTAAGGTCAGACTGAGTCAGAATGACTATGAGATGACTCTTGTTCTAAGATGAAACATATGTTTCAAAATGATGCTGCCTATGTCAAGTTCTTCCTTACACTCAGGAGCTGAGGCAGGAGGATTGCAAGTTCAAGGCCATCCAAGACATCTTAGCAAGATCTTGTCTCAAAATTAAAAATTAAAAAGGGCTAGGAGTGGAGTTCATTGGTAGAGTAACCCTGAATTTAGTACCCAGTTCTGAACATTACAATAATGTCCAAAACATGGATGGTGACTTCAAAGCCAGCCTCAACAACCAAGCCAGACCATAAGCAACTTGTGAAGACCCTTTCTCAAAATAAAATTGAAAAGGGCTAGTGGTTAAGCACCCCTAGGTTCAGTCCCTGATGCCCCCCCAAAAAATGCTTAGAGGTGACGTGACTGGGCTATGAAAGCAAATCAATCAGCAAATCAAAATCAATCCCCTCATAGGGAGTCATCTGAGTGGCATGTAGAGTGTGACTGGAGGAGATGGATCATTGGGGCTGTGCCTTTGGGGTACATATTTTGTATCTGGCCAGTGGAGTCTCTCTCTTTCTCCCTCTCTGCTTCCTGATTGCAATCCCTGAGCTGCTTTCTGCCACCAAGCTATTCCACCAAGATGTTCCACCTTGTCTTGAGCCCTGAGGAATGGAGCCTGCTGTCTGTGGACTGAGACCTCTGAAACCTTGAACCCCCAAATAAAATTTTCCTTCTCTAAAATTATTCTTCTCAGGTCTTTTAGTCGTAACAATAAAAATGCTGACAGGGATGGAGTGGTAGCTTGGTGGTTACAGTGCTTGCCTGGCATGCACAAGTACACAGGTTCAAACCCCAGCACCATGTACACCACCAAGTGTCAGAACGACAAAAGCCATGTGAAAATGTGAAAAACTAAATAAAAATTTACTCTTTCTCTCTCTGTCCTTCTCTCTTTAAAAAAAAAGAAAAAAAAAAAGCTGACTAAATCAGGCTGTGTCCCACCACCTGAATTTGCAGCTCTTGCAAGGCTGCCAATCTCCTACAGTTACAGTTCTTGCCAGATTCCAGTGGTTACTCTCTCTTCTTGTCTCTTCAGACCTAGGGAAGAAAAGAGTTTCCTATGCTTACAAATCCTGCCTTACCCATTCAGGCTGTTATTAAAAAAAAAGTACCACAGACCAGAAGCTTACAAATAACAGAAATTGGTTCTCACAGTTATAAGCTCGAAGTGATCAGGGCGCCTCACCGTGAGGTTCAGGTGAAGGGCCTCTTCCATTCTTCAGCCTGCTGTCTTATTGTATCCTCACATGGCAAGAGGAGATGAAGGGTCTCTTTTATAAGAACACTGGTAACGTTTATGAAGGCTGCACCTTCATGACCTAATCACGTTCCAAAGGCCATGCCTCCAAATCTATTGCATTGGAGGTTAGGATTTTAATGGGAATTTTGGGAGAAGACAAACGTTTCGGCCCATGACATCCCTATGTGCTTCACAACCTTCCCTTAACCCAAACCTCTGCAAGTAATCCTTTTTCACTTTCTTTTTGCAGTGC
The DNA here is from genome assembly GCA_004027875.1 of Aplodontia rufa. NCBI lineage: Eukaryota > Metazoa > Chordata > Mammalia > Rodentia > Aplodontiidae > Aplodontia > Aplodontia rufa. The sequence goes on along the minus strand of PVKS010002970.1, from coordinate 38,902 downwards.
TGGACACCGAACCCAGGGCCTTATACATGCTAGGAAGCCCTCTACAACTGAACTACACCTCCAGCCATTTTTATTTTATTTTCAGACAGAGTCTCACTAAGTGGCCCAGACTGGCCTCAGACTTGAAATCCTATCACCTCAGCCTCCAGATTAGCTGGGATTACAGGTGTGTGCCACCTTGCCAAGCTTACATAGTCTTTTCATTAAATTTCTTCTATTTTCTTTTGTGTTTTTAATACTTTTATTAGTGCCTTATAGTTAAGCATAATATTAGAATTCATTTTGACATAATCATACATGCATGGAATATAATTTGCTCAACTTCAGTCCCCAGTACTTCCTCTTTCTCTCCTTTCCTCCTTCCTTCTGTTCCCCTTTGTCTGCTATACTGGTCTTTCTTCTATTTATTTATAGTTTTTTAAATTTATGCCTTCTAGATATACATAAAAATGTAATTCACAGTGCTATATTCATATATATAAAAAATATAATTTGGTCAATATTATTCTTGATGATGATTCTTCTTGATCCTCATTCTATCCTGCCCAAATCTTGACAGATGCAAAAATATACCTCATGTTCTTAGTCATCCAGTTCAATAAATCTTTACAAAAATAGGCATCTTGCAAAGTGACATGGAATAATGAAGAGTCAGTCTTCAGTTGCAATGCAAAGAATTGCATGTTCATCATACAGATCCATTTATTCATTATATAGAGATGGAAGCTATTAAATTGAATGACTGGTAAACACAGGCCAGACATCTTTCACATTTGTTCACTTCTCCAGGGTGTCATGGGCTTTGTAACCAGCAGATGGCTTGGAATCAAATCTTGGCTTTGCCACTTCTTTAAGCAAGCTATTTGGCATTTTTGTGCCTCAGTTATCTCATCTAAAAGTGAGGATAGCAGAATCATAATGTAAATTCGATGAGAATAAGAGCCAAGATGCTTTCATATTAGTCATTCTATACACATATTAACTGCTGTTGTTTGGTGGTGAGCGGGGGTAGCTAATATAACTATTATGAAATCCTTTCTCTGAATTAGGCTTGGCCTGGATTGACTTCCTCTGTTGTGAAGAATCCCATATAGTCAGCAAAATCTCTTGAAATTCTGCCAGTCAAATGTCTATTTTGACTTATATTTCCCAAGATGGGTCCTAATTAGATCTAACACTATGCAATCTATAGAAAAATGTACTATTAAGAACTCTTCAAAAATTAAGTCACAGGGAGCTCAAAGAAAGGAGATCATGTTGATGAGGAAGAGGTTAGAAGATGATTTGTGAAGGCAAGTGCTTGAGAAGGGACATGAAAAATCGTAGGCCTCAGAGGAGGGAGGAAGAGAAGTACATATGTGCCCTCTTAGGAAATCGTTTTTAGTTATCAGATTGTGCCTATTTTTTGTTTATACCAGGGTACACTTTTTAAAAGCACTTGATCTTCCCAAGGCCAGCACTAATAGGCACTGATGTTGTCTATTCTGGAAGAAAAAAAGAAAGAAAGCCAAATAAAGGTTATATAACCATGTCACAAATGTAAATGCTTTGTGTTCCATTTTGCTAAAATTGCATTAAGCACTGTGAGGTCACATCAGTTAGGGTGTACACCTGTGTATAACCCATATGCCAGTCTTTCTTGTCCTGCCCCTGAGTCATCTTTTTCTAGTTAATTTAGGGAAGAAGAGGTTTGTCTTATACCTTTCCTGAGTCTGTTTCATGTCACATCTGCTTCTCTCTGCCCCTGTGAGCTTCTCCATGGGCCATTATCCATTTACTGCCAGCTGTTGCCAGGACACAGCCGACTGTCCCCTTGGAAGGATGTTGCTACCCCTGTGGGTGGCCAGCAAAGAGGTGAGAATGGGAAGGACATTTTTGTCACTCTTTTATTTCCCCTGTAACCACCCCACAGGGTTCTTCTGGCAAACTGGATTTGTAACAAATAGTCAGAGTTTTCTTCATAACAACACAATAATACAACTTACAATTAAATATTATACATCCATGATCATAAAATCTTCTGACAACTCCACCACTAAAAATTTTCTCTCATCTTATTGCTCAACTTTTCTCTCCTTCTCCTTCTCCTACCTGAGCCCTCACCCCTTCTTGATTTACCCCAGTATGTTTGTTTATTCGTATGCAGATCAATATCCATCTTTATGTTTCATCATCCTCTTTAAATGCATTCCCTACAGTTGCCCTCAAACAGCTCACCAAGATAATTTCCTAAACAAAGGCATTTTCTCTAGTGCTAGGTGCTAAATTGTCAACATGCGTGATAAGATGGAGTGGAATCCTCCCAGAGGAAAACTGAGTGAATATGAAAGGATCAGCCCACATGGTTTTTCCTCCCCAAAGAGCTAACAAAGCAAATGGAAGGCCATCTTTGTTTAGCCATAGTGAATGTTAGACATGTGAAACTGGATCCCCTAGAAATAGAAATGAGATGGGGATTCCTGTGCAACTGTTTCACTCTGAAAATTCCTCAGATGAAACCTGTAGAGAAGTAAGGGAAGCAGGATGGAGCCGGGAAACAGCCAGGCAATGATGGGGGAATCTCTCAAAATCTAGCCCTTGCCTGATCCCATAGGGAGCTGTGGAGCAAGAACACCATAGAGTCATCCAAACTCAAGACTAGAGAATCAGGTAGCTGTACCCGCACGTCAGTCAGACATTGACTGTGAGCCACTGTGTGGGGAGGGTGTAACTTCCCAAGTATTTCCAGGAAAAGGCAGCTTTTATTGGTAGAGGACAGTTCTCAGCAGAAGGATACAAAGCATGCTATTATCAATTAGCCTGCAAAACAGATGAAGGAGAGGTGCCCAGGCCAGGTGAAGAAAATGGGAAAGGGGCAACTATGGCATCTACTGCAATGCCCAATACCATGTGAAACAGACCATCCCAATGCCCTGGTCTGGAGCTGAGGCAGCTCTAGATCTGACCAGACTCAGAAGGTTAACGATATGTCAAAGCACACTCCATCCAAGTCACTTTCATCCACAGTTTTTTTCATTTCATAAATCAATTTAGCATTTATACCCCTTTGATATTTTTAGAATATCTTATATTTTTATTCTATTATGGGTCAATAACTTTAAACATTTACTTTTATCAACTAAGTGTTTAGTTCCACAAAAGGTACAACCAGAGTTGAGCTACCAAATTCTGATATATAGTATAACTAGTTCTGATTGGCTGGATTGCTTGTAGATGGGTCCATCCAAATTGTAGCTGGAGAGGTATAGATCTACAAAAACGTTATTGTTCTTGCAAGAGAAGTAGATGCTTTATTCAGTTAATACTTTATATAGTTTCTTCCTAAGCAAATATTCATCTGATAATTGCAGATTAAATAACCTCAAAACACAATAGTTTTCTATAACAAAAAAAAAAAGAATGCAAAAGGATGTGCATAATTATACTGTGTGGTATTAGAGCCAAGATTTGTCAGTTGCAAGCACAATCAGACTAATTTTACTAAAGAAAGAAGTTAATTTCAAGGATACAGAAACCACAGACTCCAAGGACAGTGAATGGCACAGACAGTTAGAATGTCAGCTCTTTATTTTTTAACCCCAGATTCTTTTTTTTACAGACCGGTCCAATCATCATGGTCTCTCTATCTTTAGTTCCTCACCTGGCACATGATTATGGTCCACATTAGACCACTGATGACTGATATGTCACTTTAGGTCCCTTCTTTCTAATCCTAAGCAAGGGAATCTGAGTGGGTGAGAAGACTATATCTAGATCACTGAACTCTGGACAGAGTGGGAGATGTCCTGTCACCTCCTGTCTACTCAGCAGGACTGAAACAAGAAGGTTTAAACTAGAAATTAAATTGGATGTGATAAATACACTGATATTTACAGCACAAAAAGTTTACATAAACATATTCACCTCCTGCAACTGAGTATTCAATGTTGATCTGCTAATGCCATAGGAAAGCGTGTTGTGCAATATAGCCCATGGTCAGGATACCAGTAAAGCTGTTGAACAAATGTGCCTCTTAGTGAATTTACCTTCTCCCTATTCTTAGATCACTCTGTAAAAATTCTGTGGTCGAACAAACAGGCAATAAAGAGGATATCCGGAAGAAGTTTTAGCTTTGGACTATTTCTATTCAATGACACAGAAGGTATAAAAAGTTAGGAGGAAAAGCATAATTTTCTCCAGAAGTCATTTTGTTTTAGATCACTGAGGTTGAAACTAAGATAACAGATTCTGCTCTAATCAGTCCTTCTTGGTTCCATCCAGCTTTCAGAAGCTCCTGGATGGTACCTGACTCATGGTGAACCTTATGGATACAGAGGAACAATGTTATATTTAGAATTATATACAATGTAAATAGAGATGTTTTTGGAAGGGCATGACTACTCCCAAAAGGCATGACTCTCTTACAAAAACCTAATAGTAATGCATGAAATTGCATCATTAAAAATACACCTGTGCCCAGATGGGTTTCTAAATTCCATTTCATATTAAAAGGAAGCGCACTCCTTGGAAAATGGCTGATTCCATGGAAGAAGTGAAGAAAGTTTAGGGCTGGAGAGGGGGCTCTGTGGTATATGACTTACTTGGCATGCACGAGGACCCAGGTTCAAACCCCAGTACCACATACACAACTAAGTGACGGAGAAACAAAGGACAAAAGAAAAAATAAACAAATAAAATTGATTCTCCCTCTCTCAAAAAAAAAAAAAAAGAAAATAATAAGAAGAACTAAGGAAAGTTCTATGTGAACCTGGATTCCTTGCTACCTCACAAAACAAAGAAATCTTCAAAATAAATTTAGGTCATGTCAAAGGGACATAAAAGTTGACTTACAGGGAATTTCCCTGGCCAAATTTGAAATAATTTTAGCATTGAAAAGAATAATGAAAATGATTATGGCATCCAAAAGTCTATGGTTATAGCTAAGAGAAGAAAAGCTGTATAAAAAAATAAATGCAGATAATAAAGTAGATGAAATGATAGCAGAAAGAAATCACCATTTGGTAACTTCATTCCCAGTACGGTAATTGGTTAAGACAGGATCCACTGCAGATTCTAAAACCAATGGGTGAAAAGACATTGATTGTGAAAACCCAATGATAAAATCTGAACTCACAGATTACTTACTAATCAAAAATGGAACCATCTGGCAGTCAGCAATATAATCAAGTGATTGAACCTATCATTATCAATAGGAAGGCAGCCTTGCATTATGTACACCTTGATGCAATACATTATAAAATATGAAATGTTTTTGTCCAGGTGTTTACCTGAGGTTGACCAAACCTCTAGACCTAACTTAAAGTTTCTAGGAAACACAAAGAAGAGTGAAAACAGTTGAATTACCCCAAGAGGAATCTTTCTACATATCAACTATTGGTTTCTTCAACATGTCGTGGAAAAGTTTAAAAACAGGAGGACTGTTCTAGATTAAAAGTAACTAGAGCCAGATGCAGTTGAACACATGTAATCCCAGTGATTTGGGAGGCTGAGGCAGGAGGATCACAAGATCAAAGCCAGCCTCAGCAACTTAGTGAGGCCCTGTCTCAAAATTTTAAAATGGGGGCACTGGGGATGTGGTGCAATGGTTAAGCACCCTGGGTTCAATTCCTGGTAGAAAGAAAGAAGAAAGAAAGAAAGAAAGAAAGAAAGAAAGAAAGAAAGAAAGAAAGAAAGAAAGAAAGAAAGAAAGAAAGAAAGAAAGAAAGAAAGAGAGAGAGAGAAAAAGAAAGAAGAAAGAAAGAGAGAGAAAAAGAAAGAAGAAAGAAAGAGAAAGAAAGTAAGGGAAAAGAAAGAAGAAGGAAATAGTAACTACAGACATAGCAAATAACTAAAATGTGTGTCTCTTGACTAGATCCTGAATTTTAAGAGAAAGTTATAAAAGACACTGGGAACACTGGGGATATTTAAATATGGACTATTAGATGACATCATGATATTGTTATCATTGTAAGATAATACCTTATTATTAGGGACTCATGCTGAAGGTTTTAGGTTCCATATGTCTCCTACGATTCAGGAAAAAAGAAGCATATTTAGAGAGATAGGGAAACAGTTCAGAGAGACAGAAAGAGTGGGAGAGAAAACGTATGTGGCAAAATGTTAACCATTAAGGAACCAGACACAGGGCAACATAGGGTATGTAGAACACTGATGAAACTATGTTTTCAATTTTTCTTCAGTTTTCAAAGTTTTTAAAACAATAATTTGAGGCTGGAGAGGTGGCTCAGGGGTAGAGTATTTGCTCGGCATGCGTGAGGACCTGGGTTCAAACACTAGCAGCACATACACAGCTATGTGTTGGAGGAACAAAAACCAAATGAAAATCTAAATAAAATTGATTCTCTCTTCGTCTCTGCCTCTCACTCTCCCTTCTCTCTTTAAGAAAATAAAATGAAATGAAAAATAAAAGAAGTTGATAAAATAATAAAGATAATCATTTTAAATATAACTTTGAAAATCTCCAAGTATTTTTAACGTGGATTTTCAGTCAATAAAGTGAAAAATAATTGCTAGTCTATTGTTTCAAGAGTAAAATGCTTCAATACTTAACATTTTAATTTTTCTAGGTGTGACATTGGCCTTATTTTGTTATTATTGTTATTTTTGTTTTGTTTTGGCAGTATTAAGGATTAAACCCAGAAGCAAGCACTTTGTAATTTTCAGATAGGGTCTCACTAAATTGCTGAGGGTAGCTTCCAATTTGCAATCCTCCTGTGTCCACCTCCAGAGTAGCGGGATCACAGGCATGTGCCACCATGCCCAGTGTGTCATGGTTTTAAAATATGTGCACCAAGAATTTGTTCACAAACTCCTCCTCTTGAAAGAGGACCAGTTTCTATGACTCATTTTTAATGAATCAAAAGTAATGCTTCATGACTTCCAAAGTTTATAACAAGAGTAGCTTTCTCCTGCCTCTCGTGGTCTTCAAATGACTAGCATAGCCCTGCTGATACCTTAACTGCAGTCTCAAAGAAAACCCTTAGTTAGAACCCCACAGCTAAGCTATTTTTGAAGTTCTGACCAACAGAAAATGTTAAAATAATAAATGTTTATTATTATTTTAAGCTACTGTGTTTGAGGATAATTTGTTCCACATTAATAGATAGCTAACACAATGGATTGATATTGCCCCCATTTAGTATTCTGCCTCAAACCCTATAAAAAGTGCCTACCTTTTGACTGAAATAGAGCATTTTTAAAAATCTGTAATAAGGAAATAATCAGACAGGTATACAAATATATATGCATAATGATATTTGTTCTAACATCCCTTAATAATAAAGTGATAAAACAATCTAAATGTCCAGTAATAAAGGATCAATTGCATTAACTATGGCATAGCAAGGCAATGAAATAGTATGGAGCCATTAAAAGTATATAGCTGTCCTTGGCTGTCCGTTGATACTTAAGAATAAGTCACTAAAACACTGATAGCAGGGGCTGGAGTGGTAGCTTGGCGGTTATGGTGCTGGCCTGGCACGCACAAGTACATGAGTTCAAACCCCAGCACCTCGTACACAACAAAGTGTCCAAGGAATGAAAGTCACTTGAAAAACTAAATGAAGATTGTTTCTCTCTTTCTCTCTGTCCCCTCTTTCTAAATAAATAAAATGAAAGAAAGAAAGAAAGAAAGCTGACAGCAGCTCTGTATTGGCAGGAGAATTTAAACTAGCTAGATTGCCCATGTAGTATTCAATTTCATCAGCCCACTACCACTTTTATTCATTCCCAACTGTCACTATATGACTCTTTTCCCTAAGGCTGATTTATTTCCCAAAAGAATACTTTGAATTCCCACCTTGTCAGAATAAGTTTGGCTCCCAGAATACTGAAAATTTAGGAATAAGAAGCTAAAATTCTATTTAGTTTGTATTAATTTCCACCCTCATCTGGGCCTATTGACTTTAGATACCAAGTCTAGTTCAACACTTCAACGAAATCATCCTCCATTCTTCCGTCAGGGTGGGTATGGTGAACTGTGACATTAAGGTGTTCAATGGGTCACACTTCTGTATGGATGAGCTCACTGTCTTGGACCACAACAGCCACTTGATTAATGAATAAAGAATGAATGCTCAGAAAATGTGATCCCTAGCCATCGCTTAGCCATCCTAAGCCATTCCTAGCTGAATACAGCCACAAGAGTGACCTCAGAAGAGAACAGAGAACCCCTCAGCCGACATACAGAATTGTGAGAAACAATAAATCACCGCTGTTCTAAACCATGAAACTCAGGGGTGTTTTGTTACACAGAAATAGACAATCGATACAGTAGGGAAGAAGCAACCTGAAGAATTGGGAAGGCTATCTAGGGCCAAATTTTGCCATCCTAAGACTTTAAACATGGCTTCTTTTCAGCCCTCTCAATTCTCCTGCATTCAAAGATACCTTGAATTCCCAATTTCTGAGCCTTTCCTACAATCTGATAATCAGATTGCTGAACATTAGTTGAATCAAATCCTATAAATTCCCATTTTACCATGTAATGTAATATATTCATAAGTCCCAGTGCTATGGAGAACTGGAGATAGGGGAGAGCTCAGTAAAACACATCCCAAAGCATAAAATACCTCTTCATTCATTTAGATCATCTTCCCTTTTATCAGAAATTTGAAGTTCTACCCAAAAAGGGCTTGTATATTCTTGCACTAATCAATTCTCTTTCTTGCTTTGTAACTTTTTCCTGTTGTGAATGGCATCTAATTTCTTATGGGCTATGATTTTTTAATGTTACTCTTTTATCCAAAAACTTGCTGAACTCTCCTCTTTGTTCATATGGCTCTCCTATGGAGTCTATGTTTTTTAAGATAAGTGATCGTATCCTGTGCGAACAATGGTGGTCTTACCCCTTCCCTTCTGTGGTGGTCATTAGTGTGAAAGTATTTCTATTTCTTGCTCCATCCAGACACATGGTAGGACTGTACTTTCCTGTCGCATTAGTTTTCTATAGCTGGGGTGTCAGCCATGTCACATTCCTTTCAGAGGCTTCTGGGGAAGTGTTTTAGTCTGTTTTGTGTTGCCATAACAAAATACCACAATCTGAGTAATTTATGAATAATAGAAATTTATTTCTCAAAGTTTTGGAGGCTGGAAATTCCAAGATCAAGGAATCATCAGATTCTGTATCTGGTAAGAGCTTTCTTTGCTTCCAAGATGTCTTCCTGTTGATGCATTCTCTGGAGAAGACAAATGCTGTGTCTTTACATGGTGGAAGTGGGGAAACTAGACTTGGTATCTAAAGTCAATAGGCCCAGATGAGGGTGGAAATTAATACAAACTAAATAGAATTTTAGCTTCTTATTCCTAAATTTTATTTTGTGACAAGGTCTCACTAAGTTACTCAAGATGATCTTGACCTTGTGATCCTCCTGTCTCTGCCTCCAAGTATCTGGAGTGATTTAAGTGGACGCCACCATGCCTGAGTTAAGCATCCTTTCATGTGCTTATTGACTTTTTGTATTCTTTATAAAATTGTCTACAAAAGTCCGTTGCCTATTAATTAATTGAATAGTTTATCTTTTTGTTATCAAGTTGTAGGAGCTCTGTACATGTTTTGAAAACCACTTCTTATTAGACATGATTTGTAAATATTTTTCCCATCATATGAATTATTTTCACTTTCTTGATTAAGTCCTTTGATATCCAAAAGCTTTTAGTTCTGATGAAGTCCAACTCTCTCTCTCTCTTTGTGTGTGTGTGTGATGCTGGGAACTGAACCCAAGGCTTTGTGTATGCTAAGCAGATACTGTACTTCTGAACTACATCCACAGCCTGTTTCTTAAAAATTAATATCTTGCCATTTATTTTATTTATTTATTTTTTAGATGGGTCTTACTATCTTGCCCAGGCTGGTTTCTAACTCCCAGGCTCAAGTGAGCCTTCCACCTCAGCCTTCTGAATAGTTGAGACTACAGGAATGAATTTCTTATTTATTTTTTACCTTTCTGGTTTTCAGATAAAAGTATTGGAAGCCATATATTCCTTCTTAAGTTTTACTTTAGTTGATTCCTACAAATATTGGCACATAAGATTTTCATTATTATTTAGTTCTAAATTATTTATTAATTTTCAGTCTAATACAGAGACTATATTTTTTAATGTTATAGACTTTCCTGACATGTTTTTGAAACTATCCTTCTTTTGTTTTTCAGCACAGGGGATCACAAACTCAGGGCCTTGCACGTGCTGCACAAGCACAAGCTTTGCATATTGGTCTCCAATTTGTAATCCTCCTGCTTCAGCCTCCTGAGTAGCTGGGATTACAGTCATGTGCCACCGAACCCAGTTGTCCTTTTGTCTTAATATAGACTGTATAGGGGCTGGAGTGGTGGCTCAGCAGTTGCCTGGCAAGTGCAAATATGTGGGTTCAAGCCCCAGCACTACATACACAACAAAGTGTGGGAGCGATGAAGGCCATATGAAAAACTAAATAAAAAATATGTTTCTCTCTCTCTCTCTTTCCTCTCTCTCACTCTCCCTCAATATTTAAAAAAAAAAATATATATATATATGTATATACTATATAACCTTTATTCCTTGGAATGTTGTGAGTTTTCTATTGTGCCATATGTCGTAGGGGAAAAGAACCACAGATTCAACTTTTTCAAATGACTGTTGTCACTTACTGATGACTGTGTTACAGAAAAAAAAAATGAATGACTACCTCAGCCAGATATCAGAGACTTGACAAAGATGACAAAAGATGGGGCTGGAGTGGTGGCTCAGTGGTTATGGTGCTTGCCTGGCATGCGTGAGGACACGAGTTTGAACCTCAGCACCATGTACACAATGAAGTTTCAGAGCAACAAAAGCTACCTGAAAAGCTAAATAAAACTGATTCTCTCTCTTAAAAAAAAAAAAGATGACAAAGGGTATCATCCTTTGCTGTTTGCCATGTGAATTTTGAAGATTCTCTTTTATACAGGAGTTAAATGCAAAATTCTCCCACATATCTTTTCCAGGAATTGCTTTGAGACCTACTGGGAAGAGAAAGTATTATATGTAAAAGTAAACAAATATATGAATACATAATTTTAAAATAAAGGGAATCACAGCAAACTCATTTAAACACGAATTTTCAAAAATACAATATGTGTCCAGGGGATGAGTGGGAATGACTTTGAAGGTCTGTAAAGGACTACTAGTTCATTGACTAAAAGAATAAGAATATCATTGTTAAAAGTTAACTTTTAGACTATATATCTTAAAATTCTATACATGCTTCTTTACTTAATATAAAATCTATTTTTGTAAATATTCTGTGAGTTCGTAGAAGAATGTATATTCTCTGTAGGAAGCAAAATTCTCTATACCTCTAATTGTTTTTAAGTCATTTTATAGTCATTCTTTGTTTATCCGCTTGATATTTCCATTTCTAACAGTGTGTTAAAATCTGCAAGAAAATCATTGATTATCTGTTTTTTCCCTGCAGTTCTGCCAGTTATTGCTGTATTTCATGGCTCTTGCTAGATGCATGTAATTTTTAGCAATTATATTTTATGATTCTCTATTTCATTGCACTAAAAAAAATATGATTTTTGTTCTTTATGGTTTTTTGCCTTGAAATTCTGCTTTCTGAATTATTAAGTAAACTTCCTGAACTTTCATTCTTGCCTGCTATATGTATCTTATCTTCAATTTAAAATTTTATGGTTTTTGCCTAAAAAGTGGTCCTTACAGACAAGATATTATTGAATCCTTTTTTGAAAAAATTAGTCCAAATCTGTCTTTAAAGCATTTAACTATTTGCACTATTTTAACTTAACATTTTATTTATTTTCTCGTATTTTTATTGGTGCATTGCAATTATATGCATTGGTGGGATTTGTTGTTACATATGCACATGTGCACATGATATGACAGTAGAGTTTGGCTAGTATCATCTCTCAGTATTTCCCCTTTCCCTTTTCTCCTCCTTACTTGAGGTCCCTTTAATTGAAGGTCTCCCTTCAATTTTCATGAGATTTCCCCCAACACACACCTTTTTCCCTTTATCCCCTCTAGCTTCCACATATGAGAGAAAACATACAACCCTAACCTTCTTAATAGGGTTTATTTTGCTTAACATTATGGTGTCTAGTTCCATTTATTTTCCTGCAAATGACATAATTGCATTTTTTATGGCTGAATAGAACTCCATTTTGTGTGTGTGTGTGTGTGTGTGTGTGTGTCACATTTTCTTTTATCCATTTATCTTTTGATGGACACTTAAGCTGATTCCATAGTTTGTTTGGCTATTGTGAATTGTGCTGCTATAAATATGGATATGCATGTATCATTATAGTATGATGACAAATTCTTTAGGATAAATTCTAAGGAGTGGTTTAGCAGGGTCATACGGTGGTTCTATTCCTAATGTTTGGAGGAATCTTCACAGTGATTGTACTAATTGTAGTAATTTGCACTCGCATAACAGTGTATGCTTCTTTTTCTCTACATCCTCTCCAGCCTTTATTATTTTTTGTGACATGAGGGATACCATTCTAAATGGAGCGAGATGAAATCTCAATGTAGTTTTGATTTTCATTTCACTAATTGCTAAAGATGTTGAACATTTTTTTCATTTATTTGTTGGCCATTTGTATATTTTTGGAAAAGTGTCTGTTTAGCTTATTTGTTTATTGACTGCGTTAAATGCTTCTTGGTGGTTTTTGAGTTCTTTATTGTGGTTAGTAACCCCTGTTACATAAGTAACTGACAAAATTTTCTTCCATTCTGTAGGCTTCCTTTTCATGCCCTTAATTATGCTCTTTTCTTTTTAGAAGTTTTTAAATTTGATTCCATCCCTTTTATTAATTCTTGGTATTATTTTCTGAGCCTTACAAGTCCTATCGAGGAAGTAGTTGCTTGTCCCTCTATTGGAGTGTCGACCCTGTGTTTTCTTCTGAAAGTTGTAGTTTCTGGTCTAAGTACTATTTTCATTTTGAGTTGATTTTTGTACAGGGTGAGAGAAAAAGGTCTAATCTCATTATTCTTCATATGGATATACAGTTTTCCCTGAACAATTTTTTGAAAAGACTGATGTTTTAATCCAATCCATATTTCTGGCACCTTTGTCAAGAATCAGAAAACTGTATCTGTGTAAATTTGTCTCTGGGTCTCCTGTCCTGCTTGTCTAGGTATCTGTTTACATGCCAGTACCATGCAGTTTTTGTTACTACAGTTCTGTAGTATAATTTGAAATCAGGAATTGGTGATGCCGTCTGCGTTGCTTTTTTGGCTTAGAATGTCTTTAACTATTCTGGATCTATTTTACTTCTAAATGAACTTTAGGACTGTTCTTTCTAGTTTTGTGAAGAATGTCATTGGTATTTTGGGGATTATATTGATTCTATGTACTGCTTCTGGTACAATGGCCATTTTAGCAATAATAATTCTACCTATCCATGAACATGAGAGGACTTTCCATCTTCTCATGCCTTCTTCAATTTCTTTCTTCAGTGTTCTATAGTTTTCATTGTAGAGGTCTTTCACTTCCTTGGTTAGATTTATTCCTATATATTTTTGAGGATGTTGTGAATGGGATTGTTTTCCTGATTTCTTCATCAGCAGATTAATTATAGGTATATAGAAAATCTATTGATTTTTGTACATTGATGATCTAACCTACTACTTAGCTGAATTTGTTAGCTCTAGTAGTCTTCTGGTGGAGGTATTTTTTTTTTTGATCTTCTAAGTATAGGATCATATTATCTGCAATCAGTGATAATTTGATTTCTTCCTTTCCTATTTTTACCTCTTTTATTTCTAGTCTAATTGTTCTAGCTGGATTTTCTATTACTGTATTGAATAGGAGTGTTCGGAGTGGACACCCTTGTCTTGTTCTGGTTTTAAAGAAAATGATTTCAGTTTTTTCCTCCATTCACAATGATATTGCCTTTGTGTTTTTCATATATGGCCTTTATTATGTTGAGGTAGATTCCTTCTATCCTTAGTTTCTTTAATGTTTTTAACATGAATGGGTGCTGAATTTTATCAAAGACTTTCTCTTCATTTATCAATATGACTATATGATTTTTGTCCTTAATTCTGTTTGTGCACTGAATTACATTTATTATGTATGCTAAACCACCCTTGCAACCCTGTAATAAAACCAACTTGATACTATGAAGAATACAATCTTCTTAATATGTTACTGAATATCATTTGCTAATATTAAGGATTTTTGCATTTAAGTTCATCAGGGATATTGGTCTGTAGTTTTCTTTCTTTATCTGGAAAGTTTTCTCTCCTTTTTTCCTTATCTTACCAGATGTGTCTTGATATGGTTTTGGTATCCGGATAATACTAGCTTCATAGAATGAATTTGGAAGTGCTCCACCCCTTTTAATTTCATGGAATAATTGGAGAATATTGGCATTAGTTCCTCTTTAAAGGTCTGGTAAACTGAGAATCCATCTGGTCCTGGGCTTTTGTTTATTGCAAGGCCTTCCATTACTGTTTCAATCTCATTGCTAGTTCTTGGTCTGTTTAGATTTTCTATGTCCTCTTGAATTAATTTTGGCAAGTCATATGTGTCTAGAAACATGTCAATTTATTCTAGGTTTTTTGATTTTTAAAAATTTTCAAAATGGTTTCTAACCTCTGGATTTCTATGTTATTTGTGAAGACTTTTCTTTTTTCGATCTCTAATTTTTTCTTTTGGTTGGTTTGGCTAAAAGTTTATCAACTTATTTGTCTTCTCATTTCATTGATCTTTTGTACTGTTTTCTATTCTCAGTTTCATTGATTTCAGCTTTGATCTTAATTATTTCCTTCCTTTCACCAATTTCGATATTGGTTTGTTCTTATTTTTCAAGGGCCTTAAGATGCATCATAATTATTTTTCTGTTTGGAATCTTTCTGATTTTCTTATGTTGGCACTCAGAGCTATAAACTTTTCTCTTAGAACTGACTTCATAGTGTCCCAGAGTTTCTGGTATGTTGTATCACTATACTCATTTGATTCTAAGAATTTTATTTCCCCTGATTTATTCTATCACCCATTCATCATTTAAAAGTTTATTGCTTAATTTCCATCTGTTTAAATAGTTTATGTGGGGGGTTTTTGGGTTTTTTGGGGGGGAGGGTGATTTCTAATTTCTTTCTAATATGATCAGATAAGATGCAAGGAATTATATCAAATTTTTTTGCATTTGCTGAGTTGCTTTGTGACCTAAATGAGGTCTGTTTTAGATGTTTATGTTCCATGAACAGCTGAGAAGAAAGTGTATTCTGCTGTTGTTGGATGGAATATTCAATAGATTCCTGTCAAATCCATTCAATTTATTAATGTTTTTTAGATCCAAAGAGTTTTTACTGAGTTTAAGTCTGTAAGACCTATCTATTGGTGAAAGAAGTATGTGGAAATCACTCAATATTATTATACTGGATTCTAAATCTTTAATTTGAGTAATCCATGTTTTATGTAATTAGTGCACTGAAGAAAGGAGAGAAAAAGACACAAGAGAAACAAATAAAGAAAAATATAACAAAATAAAAAACTAACCTAACAAAATAAAATAATAATCATTTTAAAAGATGCTAAAAATAAAGGGAAAAGAAATATATATATATATATATATGCAAATATCCATGAACCAATCCGCACAGCAAGAACACATATGCACCCAAAAAAAAAAACAAAAGAGAAACAAACAATTTCTTAATTAAAAATAAAAGAACTGAGGTGGCCCACACTGTCAAAGAGGATGAATGACCACTGGCTCTTCTGTTTCATAGAGAGACCAAGGGCAGGGGATTGTTAAACCCTTCTTCTTTGTATTGCTCACAGAGCTGCCGGCTGGAGTGGCCTATGATTGCAGCTAGCTGGAATAGGTTTCAGCTTCAGTTCTCACCAGTATAAGGTAAGACAGAATGGGAAGTACTATAGATTGCTGTTTTGTCTAGACAGACCAGATTGATGCGCTCCCAGGATGGGACTGCTGCAGAGCCCTAACTGAGGAGTTCTGGCAACTGAGCTTAGCTCTGGTAGATTTTTGAGACTTTGTTGGGTGGTGTCTGCTCTGGAGAGATTAGATCAACACACCCCTAAGGCCAGGAAGATGCTGATCTCTGGTGAAAGTCTGAATCTCAGGAGCCTCCCGAGAATTTTACTCATAGGGCGAGAGAACCAATCCTCCATAGGTCTCACACACTCCACTGCCTACAAATATCCCCTCTCCCAGGATCTGTCCCCTCCCTGTGTGTAATCATATCTGCCTGTTCAGTTTCCTGACCCTCCAGTTTGTCACATGAGCCACCAGACTCAATGGGAAAGTGAGTTGCACTCCCCTCCCTATCTCAGACTCAACTCCCCTTGAATACCATATTCTCTGTGCCTCTTACACTCATGGTCTAGGTGTACCTGGTAGGTGCTTGCCAGGACAGTATGGCAATATTTCACATGATTTATTGGGCTACTGCAGCAGCCAGCTGCAATGTGGTCTCCTCGAGATGGCTCGTCACCTCAACTCCCCACTTGAGGTGGAAAAACCCAGAACACTTTTCAAACACCAGCTCACTGTGCTGCATCTGGTTCATCTAAGTTCAGATTGCTTTTCTGTTCCACGGTGGTTTTCATGCCAAATTTGTCCATTGTGTTTCTCTCTGTGTTTGTTACCCCTCCCTCTGTGATGAATTGGAACCACTGCCACAAACTGGCTTTGCTCCAATGTACTCTCTCTTGTGCTGTGTTCAATGCACTCAAATTTCCAAGTTTTTAAGCGTCTCTGACTGCCCAATATTGAAATTCAATGAATCTTTCTTTCACTCACCTCCTCTGAGAAGCCAAATCTTGCTGCTTGAATCCCAAGCCGTGGAGCAACTGGAAATGCAGCCTTCCTCTCCTCCACCATCTTGAATCTCCTTACCTTGACATTTTAGAACTTGTGTTTATCATCTTATTTGTATCTAAATAAATTTGTATCTAAACAAAACTTATGAGAAGATTTTGCTTTGGACTTAACTCCTACATGAGGCCTCAACAGATCATATGAAATAAAAATGGAGACACTTATGCTAAATGTCCTATAATCAACCTGAAGCTTTAAGGAAACAAATCCAAAACAGACTGATTTTCCTAAGAGATTTCAGTAGATTCCAGTCTATCAGATTCATTGAAAAAGGGTCCTTTCTGCTTCACCTTAAAAAAAAGAAAAGAAAGAAAGAAAGAGAAGAAGGAGAGAGGAAGGGAGGGGTGAAAGAAAATAAAAGAAACCCTTCAGTAACTTGATGTTAACCCATCAGTTTTTTTCATGTGTTTTTCTCATTCTGTTTCCTTATTCTCATTTTATAAAACCCACTGTTCTACATCACCCAATGGGAATTCTTATTCTATTTTGTAGAATGGAGATTGCCCCTTTTATGAAACATGAATAAAAAGCAGTTGAATATATAACTAAATTAGTCATGATTTTTTCCTTTGACACTGCCATTAACTATCTTTTTTCTCCTTTGTTTTTTTCCATTAGGGAGTCTGAAAGATTTTTTTCTTTGTCTAATAGTTTTGTATTATATATTTTTTTCTTTTAGTCACTATTTTAGTTCTTTTAGTGACTTGACTTACCACCTGTAATCAAATTTATTTCAACCTGTTAATTTCTTGAACTTATCAATACTTGTAATTGCATTCCAACAAAATTCATTTAACATAGTCATGTTTTTGTAGTAGTCTCCACCTTAGCCCCTGCTTATGATGCTGATATCTAGAATTTTAATTTAGTTTTTATGCATATAATTTAATTTTTTTCTGTAGTTTTGGCTTTCAAAGAAATAGTAGACCTTAACAAACTGTTTGATCACTCATTTTTGTCATGCCCCTTGCCCTAGATTCGAGACATTTTGCTCTTTGTCCACAAACATTTTCAAAATGAATCTTTGTGTGGCATACCCTCTGAGACTTGTAAAAATGAGAATTTTTTTTTGCGCTTCCAAGTTTGTTTGACAATTTGGCTAGATGTAATTCTTGTTTTGAAAATTTTCTTTCACTGTAACAAAAATTACATTTTGCCTCTCATGCTACATATAAGAAATTTGATAGGACTGTGATTCCTTTCTATTGATCTGTTTTTGTCTTTACAGGTAATATTTTTTAGTTGTCTTCTTGTTCATTTGTTTATTTGTTTCAGTCCCGAGGATTGAACCCAGAACCTCACAAGGGCCAGGTAAATTCTACAACTGAGCTACACCCCAGCCTGTCTTTGATAATCTCAAACTTCATTATCATGTATAAACATTTCTTTTCTCTCTCTCTCTCTCTCTCTCTCTTGAACTCAGTACCTCGGGCATGCTAGGCAGGTACTCTGCCACTACGTTATATCCCCAGCCCAGATACCCAAATGTTGTTACCAGAGGATGAGTGTCAACTGTAGAGTGATCCTCTGCTCTCAGGCATAATGCCTAAGATTGAGACAATTACCTCTGTGCAAAAACACAAGTACAGCAAGTCAGGCATGGTAATTAGAGCATATTTATTATGAGATGAAGGAAAGCAAAAGTGAGAAGAAAGGTGGACAAATCAACTAGGGACCAAAATGATTAGGCTTTGGGATTTTGTTCGGATAAAGGGAGGGAATTTGTAGTGGCGGGTAGCCACACCTCTTTAGGCCTAGCACGCTAGTGCAGCTGTTGCGTGTTTGGGGAAGTCACACTGCCTATGCTGCATGAAAAACCGAGGGCATGTGGCTTCATTCTTGGGTCACTTGCCTGCTCTGGTCTCACACCACCAGCAGAAGGTCATACAATGCTCAACTGACCCTCAGAGCAGTTTGTGGGCTCATATTTGACCTTGGGATTTTATGTGTGCCCTTATACTCTCCAGAGGAGGGAGCTAGATGCTCTTTGTGCAATGTGGGGGATATGTTAATGGTGCCAGCAGTGGGTGTGGTAGTGTTTTCATCTTCCTAAGATGGATTTCTTCTACACCCACATAAAAGGAAGGTGGATTTACGTCTCTATGGCATCACAAGCTGGATATTGAGTTATCCCCATCAATTACTGGTTAAGATGCTTTTGCAGCCATCCCCTCTTGTCTCTTCTCCCATCCCTGATTATCTCTAGATTACATAATGTTTTTATTTCTATTTTCCATGTGAAGTCTTTTGTCTTTTTAATGCATGCAAACTTATTTCTTTAAATATCTTCTTCTTTTTTATTTTCCTTTCTTTTGAGTTTCCCATTATCTGGATGTCTGCCCTCCCCTTCTAAATTTCTTGGTGTTTTGAGGAGGTCTTCTGATTCTCTGTTATCTTTCTCCTTAGCAATCGTTCTCTGTGTCTATCCTAGACTTGTTCAAAATTTCCATTTTACATTTTCTCAGTGGAATGACAGATACTGCTCAGTCTACTTTATTTCAAGACTGCTGAAGTCTTCAGCTGTTAGTCACTTTGACCTTTGAGCTCGAGTTCTCCTGGGAGTATCAGCTATTCCCTGTATAACATGCACAGATTGAACACCAGAAGTCTCTGTTAGACCAGACGTGCTTAAGGACAGGAGAGAGGATGAGTCAAGGATGTCAGGGAAACATTGCAGGTCCCCTGCTGCCACACCAAGGCTCTGTCATTTACCTTCGAACCTTAGGGAAGAGGAGCACTGGCAGTTGAGTAGATTGAAGTTCTAGCCCTAAGCGTTTGGAAGGTAATGTTGTCAGACGGATAATAACATGTTTTCATTAACACCTTTTCCTAGCAAGACTTAGTTCTACTCTGATTTTGTCCTCAGGGAAGCAGGGTCAGGAGTGAAAGAGCAGATGATAATTATCCCTGGGCAACCCAAAAGAGAGTCAGGAGCAGAACTTACAAAGCTTCCTTCACTTGCTCCACCAGTTGCCACATACAGTAGCTCCCCACCCCAAGCTCAACCAGTGAACCCCTCACACTGTTTAGACAGGCTTCAATCTTTCCAGGAATTTTACACTGATTATTCTTGTTGTTCAAAGAAGATCCTGGAATCCATTCCTCCTTCTCCCTTCTGCAGTTGCTCCAGAGTTGCTTTTGGAGGCAGGAATCTGCAACCCAGGCTAGGAAGTCATGTGGCAGAAACCAGAGGCAGCCATTTTTACGACTTTTAATGTATGGGGTCATTGTAGAGTCCAGAAATATTTAAGCAATTTGTAGAATCATTAGAATGTACTATAGTGTCCTCTATTGGGTATGCTCATTAGTAAGGTGTATAATTTTTTTCTAATTTAATAGAAAAAGAAGCAAGACTCATTGGTTGGTTTGTATTTCTTTGTTCACTATGAGGTTGAAATTTCTTAGGTTTGTTGAGTAAATGGCTTTGTTCTCTTGAGAACTGAGTACCCGTGGCATTTACTTGCTAGCTATTTAAGGCTTAGAACTTATCTCATTTATTCAGTCCTTTATAATTTATTTTGATTTATGGTTTCTTCATTTATTTTGATTGGCACTGAAGATTTTTTGGTAAAGCATATTGTCAAAGGTCTTTATAGCATGATAACAGCAATAATAAAAGATCTGATGATACCACAGCAAAGGGATTCTCCTCCAAGATCTCTGTATGAAATAAAGACCAACTCTTCTTCATATTTTATGTGCAAATGTTATTATTTATGTGCATTCAAATCTGTCAATATTTTACATTTTAATTTTATCTATTGTTTCTAAGCTTGTTATTTTTATTGACATCTTTTCACAATCTTTGAGGTATAAAATTATATTTTATTCTGATTTCTAAGTTTTGGTATTTTATTAGGCAGTTTTTTAATCCATTAGAAATGGATTTGGGGGATGAGGGAAAAAGTTTAAAACACAAAAATTACACATTGACTTTCAAAATAGACTTTCTTTGTACCTTTTATCCTGCAAAGTTATTATTACAGTGGATGGCATAAGACTATGAATCCAGGCATTACAAGGAAGATAAATACTCTGTTGTCAAAGAAAGATTGCTCAGACAAAGGAGAATAATGATAGAAAGGAGACTCATAAAATGTCCATATCAAGAGCCTGATTCAGTTTTATTTTGCTCCCCTGATAGCTTGATTGTTGGGGGAAGGGAGAAAGAAAAAATGGAAAAGGCTAGCTTATTTTAACTCTTTATCTTGTTGCAAAATTGCCTGTGACTACAAGAGCTAGCTTGAATTACTATTACTACAGCTGGTGCAGTCTAGACTAGACTACAAAGAGTTTTGGGGATGAGCTGAACCATGATTGTCATACTTTGCTGAACTGATTCTCCTTTTATTTTCTGAATAAAATCAGTACCTATGATTCACTTCTTTTTTTTTTTCCTTTGAGTCAAATGTTAATGAACATGACCATATTGTTTACAGATCAGACTCGGCTCCATTCACTTTTCTGAAATCTGTCGCTAATCCCAGATCCTTATGTCTGGCTTCTAAGCGTCTTTGTAAAATAAGGGGGGGGAAATATCACATGTTCCTTTTTGCTAATTGTCTAGAAAACTAAGATGCTTGGATGACAAAAATGTTCTCCCCACCCCTCCAGTGTGCTTTCTCCCTGTGGAAATAATTTGCTTTATTGAATTTATACAGTTCTTGCCTTCACCCCAGTGGAAGGTATTTATCAAACTGCTTTCAGACTTCACACCTGGCTAATTCTGTTGCTTGAACGCTTTTGCATTTTGGTTGTCAAATAATTTGAACTAAGTCAGTTTCCTTCTTTGTGCCTTGATGTTTCATTTGCAGTAATGTTTGCTCCTATCTATTTGAGGATTAAGTTATTCAAAATTTATTTGTATAATTATTTGAGAATCATAGTTGAATTTCTTAATTGCAAAGGAGAGATTAGAAAGGAAACAAGAGGAAATGGAGTTTTTACCTGTCTGCTATAATAGGCAATCATAGTTTTTCATTTTTAAAGTGATATTTTCTGGCTTTTTCTTTAAATATATTTTTATTCTTTGTTTGTTTTGTTTTTCTTTTCAAGACCACAATTCTAACATATAGAAGTATCTTGAATAAATGAATCATAAAATCAAGCAGTTCATCTTATACATAGTGATTTTTTTTTTTTATGACAGGGATTGAATCCAGGGTCACTTAACCACTGAACAATATCCCCAACCCTTTTCCTGTATTTTTTTTTCTTTTTTTGAGAAAGGGTCTTGTTGAGTTGCTAAGGGCCTCCCTCACTAAATTGCTGAGGATGACTTTGAACTTTCAATCCTCCTGCCTCAGTCCCCAGCTGCTGGAACTGGAGTTATACACCACCATGCCATCTCCTATGCATGCTTTAAAATTATCTAAAGAATATATAGTGGCCTAAAATCAACCCATTATAGCAACTAAATTGAGGAAAGTACATTACATCATTAGAAAGGTCCATGCTTCATTTGAAAAAAATAAATGTAATACTATTTTGTAATTTTAAAAGCTGATACTGTGATATAAGGCAATTAAGAATAACTCAGCAGTAATTTGATTTATTTTTGTCTGTTTTCTCATTCTATTAAAACAGCTAATTAATATTCTTATTGGATTGTATAATTCAGATTCAATGAAAAAAACAGCAAACTCTTCTATTTCAAGTTTTTTTTACTATACTGTGATATCCGGTTTCTATTGGCCTTTACTATTCTGTATTTGATCACCTTTGCTAGGTGGGTTTTACCCAATGGCCTGCCTTTAAATGATAGGCTCCAAGGGCTGGGGATGTGGCTCAGGGGCAGAGTGCTTGCCTGGTTTGCACAAAGCCCTGGGCCGGATCCCCAGCCTCAAAACAAAAAAACAAACAAAAAAAAAAAAAAACTACTCCCAAGTTAGAGTTCTCTTTGGATATTAACTACCATTTTCTTACCCTTGTCCCTTTCCTAAGGAAATAGACCCAATTTGGGGTAAATTTTCAAGAAGGTGAGATAGGAAGGGGCAAAAGGAAAGACCGGGGACATTTAGCAGGAGGACACTGGGCATCTATCTGTCTGGGTGTAGGTGACACAGAGGAGAGGTAACTATAAAGGAAATGGGGTCCACCAAAATGATAGGGAAGAACTGAATTTTACCCATTTTTTGTCAACTAATCAGGCAAACAACATTTATTGAGCACCTGCTGTGTGTATTGTGCCAGATTCTGTGTTAGAAAGTATGAGGTTTTCAAAGCCTCTTTCTGTCTCCGGAGAGTTTATAATCTAGAAAAGACAAAATTAAAAACACACATAATGATGGTAAGGAAGGTAGGATGAGGACCGTGGGTCTGCATGTGCTCCCTGGTCCTCCCTACCACCTCTCATTTTCTCTTAAATACACTCTACCTCTCAGCCCCAGGGCTCCTCCAGAACTGCTTTCATAAATGTCAAGTGACCAACTTTTAAATTTTTTAATTTTTTTTTATTTTAGAGAGAAGAAGAGAGAGAGAGAGAGAGAATCAATTTTTATTGAGTTTTTCACATGGCCCTCATTGCTCTGACACTTAGTTGTGTACATGGTGCTGGGGTTTAAAGCCAGCCCCCCAACTTTTAAACTTAATGGCCAATTCTCAGTCCTTGTCTGACCTGTCAGCTGCACTTGTCATGATCCATCATTCTCTCTTGAAATGCCCCCTTCCCCTGGCTCCAAGACAACACATTTTCTTGTTTTTCCTTCTTCCTTCTCTCCATTTTCTTGGTTGCTCTCTCTCTCTCTCTCTCTCTCCTTTATTGACACATGCTCTTCTCTTAGATTTCTTTATGTGGAAGAACTTGTTCATTGGTCCTCTTCCCCAGCCACACTCACGCACTTGATAACTTCACCTAGACCTATAACTCTCACTACGACCTTCTTGCTCACTTCCAAGTTTGTATCTATAACCTAGATCTCTCTTCTGACGTTGAGATTCACATATTCCGCTGGGTTGTGAATAACTCCACTTGAACACCTTAGATGTAACATGTTCAAAACAGATCCCCTGATTGTCCCCTTAAAAATCTTCTTAACCCACAATTTACCATTCTCAGTTTGTGGTAACTCTACCCTTTTATTTGCTCAAGCTAAAACCCTTGCAGTCATACCCGGTTCTTCTCTTTCTCTCACATCTCACATGCTATCCATTGGCTCTACCTTTTTGAAAATGCAAAGTTTGACCATTCCATCATTTCCCACCATCCCACTGCTACTACTCTCGTCAAAGCAAACTGGTCCTATCAGATTCTTCTACCTCTTATCTGGTCTCTCTGCTTATACCTTTCCCCCCTCCCTTGCTCTCTCTTATCAATCTAGCTGCCAGAGTAATATTTTTAAAATAAAAATCAGGTTGTGTCATTCATCCATCCAAAACCCTGAAATGAATTCCCTTTTCGCTCAACACAAAAGCCAACAAAAGTCCAAAAGTTCTGGCCCACAGTATATGACCTCCTGCCCTATTCCTTTCTCCTTTGCTCACTCTGCACTGTCTCTTATTATTCCCCCAAAACACTGGGGATGTTCTTATCTCAGAGCCTTTGCACTGGCCATTTCTCTACCTGGAACACTCTTACTCCAGATGTCTGCATGCCTGACTCCTCAAGCACCTTCCAGTCTTTGTTCAAACGACACCATTGCAAAGGGACCCACCGTAACCACCTAATTCAATACCGAGAATTGGGTGTCTCCGTTGTATTGCTTTACTTTTTAATTTTTCCATAGCATTTATCACTTTCTGACACACTGTATAGTTTACTTATCATGTTTATCATCTGCATCTCCCCGCCAGAATCTGAGCTCCATAATGGAACTGATTTCTATCTTTATGCACTGATAACGTCTTAAGCATCTGGAACAGTGCCTGGCACATTGCAGGAGCTTAATAACGTGTAGAATTAAAACTGTCTTTATTCAATGCCACTTGGAAAATACATATTTAGCAGCTACAGTGTGCTAGGCTGCAGGCTGGAGGTTTGCTACTCAGAAGTGAGTAAGATAGACTTGTCACCTCAGAAGTGAGTAAGATAGACTTGTCACATTCATGGAACTCAGAGTACCGGGGATCATACTCTGAGCAAGTGATGGGACTGTGATGACCGAAGAGAGGAGACCATTATCGGCCAACACAAACTGGAGTCAGAAAAAGCCTCCCACATGAAAAGATTTAAGCTCAAACCTAAATAAAATATGAGAGGAAGTGGGGAGGGCAAGAAGAAAATTATAGACAGAAGAAACAGGTAGGGATGGAACCAATGAACCATGTACAGAAGAAATAATTCATTTCTGGCTGAGCGAGGCAGGAAGGCAGCACGGATGAGATCACATTTGAAAAGTAAATTGAATTAGCCGGGGAATGTGGTAAGGACTGATAAGAGGGTGGAGGTGAGAATGTGCAGGTGAAAAGGACCAGTTTAAGATTAAAATTAAGAAGCAGGAAAATGTGGTGCTTATTTGATTCAATTTGCCTGGAGCATAGGGTTCAGTTTCTAAGGGAAGCAGTGAGACAGAAGGGTAGATTGGACCAGAAAGCAAGGAAGAAGCCCTGGAAGTTTCTGTGCAAAATTTTGACAATCGAAAACGCACTTGGGCAAGATTTCGTTTGCTTACAGGTTGTAGACACTAGAAGCAGATGGAAGCACTGCAGTAGGGACTGTAGCAAGCCTGCTGAATCTCACTTTCCACCTTATAGGCCCCAGACAAGGACCATGTTTCCATCAAGAAATAGAAGACGAAATCACAATCACTCAACCTCACAGGGGCCAAATGAACACAGGGATTCTAATTTACTTCTGTTCTGTGAGAAACATAACTGTCACAGGAACTGGAAAATTCTCCAGTTAATAAACTGGAAACTTCCCTTTTTATGCCTCCAGGAGTGACCAGCTCTGCTCAGTTTGAAACAGTCTGACTCTGTGCACTCTTTCTTTGGGTTTGTAAATCCATCCTAAGGTTCCAGAGCAGAGGTTCCCTGCAAGCTTGGCACACTTCTGCTTTTACCTCCTGCATCTTATCTCTGTTCTTTTTCACTAAACGCTCACATAACTTTTTTTTTTAATTGGTGAGGCTACCTTCACTTTGAGCAAGAGGGTACCTCATAGATAGCCAGAAATGAGAAAGACAGTCAGTAATCCACACAGAGGTCTGTAACTAGGATGATAGCAGTGGGGCAGGAAGGGAGTAGAAGGGAAGGGGAGGAGGAAGAAAAAGAATGGAAGAACTGTTAAACTGGACTTTTTGTATACATTTTTTAAAAAAAATTATGGAGAAACAGTTTAAGTGATTGGGGAGGAAAGACAGAGCATCACAACTTAGAAAATCATGTAAAAATCAACACCTGTGATACTGATTCACTAAAAATCTAACCACTGGTTTTAATGTACCATTTGTGCAATTTTTTATTTCTTAAGCAATTTTGAATTTATTATGTTTTGTCTTTCTCTGAATTACAGCAACTAGACTAGGAGGTTATAGGATACAACAGAAGACTGGAGCTTGTAGTAAATGAATTTTAGAAGCTGCAATGAACACTTGGATGATGCAGGTGTAGACCACATATGCACATATACTGGCAAGATGTGCCTGAATAACCCCCAAGCTATAGTCAAGGTGATTCTGATTTGGAGGCATTAAAAATGTTGTAGTTCTTGGCTTTTCTTTGCATGGACAAGCAAAGAGATTTAAAAAATGCATAAATGAAATAATTTTTTAAAATAACCACTAAAATGAGTGTCTCTTACACTGTTCTGTGCTGCTTTATCAGACATGGCACAGAATTTACTTTTATCAGTGTTCCTAGAGAGAGAGACAATATCTTGTTTACCAGATCCCGTTCATATTTTTTCCTGTGTGTGCAGGGATATTGCACAACCACCTAACTACCTAAACAGCTGCCCTACTGAGCTCACAATACTCAGCACATATAGCACTTCATTTTAAAGTTTCCTCTTTCACTATTTAGAGTCAATGAAAATGATTTAGACTACAAAGTAAACCAAATTGAAAAATTTTTTAAGAGAAGTAAAATATGAATACCTAAAATTTTAGAAAACTGAACATTTACTAAGTCTTAAACACACTAGCTTTGAATATGCATTTTTTAAAGATAAGTATGTATACATACACACAAATGTACACATAAAATTTCTTAAGGCCTTGGGGATTTTGTCAAACTCATACAGCAGGCCCTGGGGACTGAACGCTCTTGAAACCTGACATTATTCGATGCAGATACCTGTGGGAATTGACTTTCATCAGTCTCAGCGAAAGCTGGGCACAGACTACTGAAGGTAGGAGACACTGTGAGATGTTTTCCCTGTCCCTGCTGCATCAACTTTTGCTGCAGGAATGATACACCTCCTCTGTATCTCAGAGACTTACAACAACAGATTCGTAGTTTTCTCTTTCAAATATACAGATTAGCTGCAGCTTGAATGGCTAAGGCCTGACTCCAGGCTACAGTCTTGAATCTGTGCCCTGGGTCTCTGCTGTGGTTTATATTTTGCAAGGTTGGAGTACAAAGAATAAGTTTGAGTACATGTTGGCTCTTAAAGTTTCTGTTCAGAACTGCCCCTCAAGTCCTATTAATCAAAGCAAGTCACATGCCAAGCTTGAAGAGGTGGGGCCTAGTGGGAGGTTTGCAGGTCATTGGCCATTTGCTTGATAGTGGGGTCTCAGCCCCTTTTTGCTCTCTCGCTTCCCAACTATGAGGTGAGCAGTTTTGCTCTATGAGGTGAGCAGTTTTGCTCTCCCGCATTCTTCTGCCATGCTGTGCTGCTTCACCTCAGGCTCCAAAATCAGAGGGCCAACCAATCATGAATGGAAACCTCTAAAACTATGGGCCAAAAATAAGTCTTTTCTCTTTATAAGTTAATTATCTCAGTTTGTTACAGTGACAGAAAACTGACTAACACAAGTGGCAACACCTATTTTTCCCACAGTGAACCATGACAAGGGTATGGAGGCGAAGACAGATTGTGAGAAACAGCATGATCCAGTTCCCGTCCTCTGGAAGGTAACAGTATACCTCCCCAGGGCTGAGGCTTTGGCAAAATTGTTTATCAGGGCCATTGGTACCTAAAGTCTCACTTAAACGTCATTATCATAATCAGGCTATGATGTAGTGTCCCCTTACCACTTGAAAACACAAATAGTTAAGCAGACCTACT
The DNA here is from genome assembly GCA_004027875.1 of Aplodontia rufa. Lineage (NCBI taxonomy): Eukaryota > Metazoa > Chordata > Mammalia > Rodentia > Aplodontiidae > Aplodontia > Aplodontia rufa. The sequence goes on along the minus strand of PVKS010002970.1, from coordinate 10,903 downwards.
TTACTACACATAGCAAGCTGCTTCCAAAACTTCCCTCAATGATCCCTGACTCCTGGTATTTATATCCTATGCATTTTCCTCTCCTTGAGTATGAAATGGACCTAATGACACCCTTCTAATAAATAGATGATATCAAAAGTGATGGGCTGTCACTTCTGACAACAGGTCATAAAAAGGCTGTTGCAGTATTCTCTCTCTCTCTCCCTCCTCTCTCTCTCTCTCTCTTTCTCTCTCTCTCTTCCCCTCTTCCCAAACTCTGGGAGAAGCAAGTTAGCCATGTTGTGAGAGGCTGATGTGGCAAAGAACTAATGTCAGCCAACAGTCAGCGAAGCCTGACAATGATGTGAGTGAATTTGGAAAGAAATAAATATACCATAGAGACAATCACAGCCCTCACCGCATCCTTTCAAGAGACTTCTAAGCCAGAGGCACCCAACCAAGTCTCATCCGGATTCTGACCCACAGAAATTCCAAGATAATAAATATTTGCTGTAAGCTAGTACTAAAATAATTTGTTATGTTATAATACAGCATATTGAAATATGAATAATTCAGTTGAAAAGTCTTGTTAGCAATTACGTGACTTATATAAATGCTATTATTAAAAAGTAATGCTTGAATCTAAGGAGAAAAAGAAAATCAAATATCTAAAAATCAATGCACCTAAGTTAAATTACTAAGAACAATAACTTATGGCCCTATAATTGGATATTCCAGAAATAAATTTTGTTTTGTAATGATTTAACTGGGTAATGGCATCTATTTCATAAGGGATAAGAGAATGATCTTTATTAGGCAAAGGTTACAATGATGACAAGCTGTTACTAAGAAAATGGATGATATTATTATAATTTGGCTAGAATGTATCATTTATAAACTTGAAGTTCCATGATCTATTTAGAATATATCATTTATAAACTTGAAGTTTTGTTTCTATTTATGTAAAGCTCTTTAAAATATCCTGAAATTGTTTTCAAAAGCATCCAGATCTGTAGTAGTAATTTTTGACTTAGCAAATCTTCTATTATTACTATTTAGTTGATTTAATAGCATTTGTTTTAGGATTGAAGACCAGATTTCTACGAATCTCCATGTTATTTCAGGTTCAGTCACTTATATGACTGGCAGACTAGTAGCTCTTCAGCTTCCCTTACTCATTTCTTTATCTCTCCCCTTCCTATCTAGGCTGCAGGCTGTGCCTGACACACTGTTAGAGCCTGATAAATACTATTGAATTAATTCATGAGGAATGAATTAAGGAGCTGAAGTTCAGGGTGTCAGGTTAAACTGATGTGGCAAGTTAAGTGGCAATCATCTTCTCTTTCCAGACATATGCTCCTCAGGTTCTTTAGATCATGTAGACTATAAAAATTGAACTATGAATGTGAGATATTTTTCCAAATAGCATTTCAACACTCTACTATGTTGACGAGGTCTTAGTGCATTCTCTTTCTGTCTGAATATCACATGTACACTATGAAGCTTATTTAACTAACTTTCCCTAATAATTCTTCCTCAGTTCTTGTTCCTTCCTTTATCTATTGGCTGCCTCCTGCAAAAATTATTCTTATAACAAATTTAATTTTCTATTTTTTAAAAAGTTGGTGTTCTTGGGGCTGGAGCGGTGGCTCAGCGTTTCGGCGCTTGCCCAACATGCGCAAGTACAGGGGTTCAAACCCCAGAAACCCACATACACAACTAAGTGTCAAAGCAACGAAAGCCGTGTGAAAAACTCAATAAAATTTGATTCTCTCTGTCTCTCTCTCTCTCCTTGTCCTTCTCTCAAAAAAAAAACTATTTTATTTAAAAAAAAAAAAACTCAGTGTTCTCAACAATCAAAAAACCAATAAAAATAATGAAGGATGTAATTCTTGTAGTCTATAAATTAAATTTGTAATAATAGGGTCTTAAATAATATGTAGTTTTGCTGCTGTTTATCATTCAGAAGTCTGCCATATGAGGGCACTTGTGAAGAACTTTACTGCCTGGTCTTGTTTCCTGCACATGGCCATGCCCTTGCACTCCACTCCTTCAAGAGCATTCCCTTTGCCTAGGAGGCTTTCCCCCAAACCCCATTTAAGTTTGAAGTTTCCAGATGTTTTCCAAGGTTTAATTTATGATGAACCCTGAATCAAAATTGTTCAGGGAAACCTTCAGATTATAATTCAGATCCAATAGTCTCAGCCACCCTGGTGAGGAGCTCTGCAGCCCACATCTCTGTGATGGTTAGTTTTGTGTGTCAGTTTTATGCCATGGTTAAACGTTATTCCAGGGGGAAGCACAATTTGTGATTTTCCCCCCAGGCACATTAATAAATTTGAATGCCTTCTTCTCTTAAAAAAATTTTCAACCTACATTATTAAGATGTTTTGTGAAGGTATTTTAGGTGAGATTAATACTTATATCAGTATAGTTCAAGTAAAACAGATTATCCTCCACAATGTCAATGGGCTTCATCTGAATGACTGAAGGCCTTAGTGGGTCAGCAGGGCGCAAGGCGGCTACCCCAAAGAAGAAGCAATTCTTCAATTCTAATATGGGATTTCAGCCTGCCAGTCTACAGTATAGATTTCAAATTTGCCAAGCTTCTAAGATTGCATAAGCCAAGTTCCTAAAACACCTATCACTCTCTCCTTTCCAACCAATACACACACACACACACACACACACACACACACACACACACGCTGTGTTGGTTCTATTTCTATGGAGAACCCTGACTAATACGGATTTCAGTACTGAAAAGTGGGGTGCTACTACAACAAACACCTAAAAATGTGGAAGTGGTTTGCACTGGAAAAGTTTCGAAATGCATGTTTGCTGCTTTGATGAGACTGTTGGTAGAAATCTGGATGATAAAGGAGACTCCAGTGAGAGCTAAGAAAGACGACTTATAGAGAAAACTTCAGTCACCCAATAGGTGTAGGTATGACATCATGAACAGAATGGTGTTAGAAATATGAATGCTATAGTGGCTCTGGGGAGATTTTGGATAGAAATAAAAAATATTATTGAAGATTGGAGGAAATGTTATAAAGCAGCAGAGAACTTGGCAAAATTGTATTCCAGCATTTGGTAGATTTTAAGTGACTGAACTTGCACAATTAGCTGAAGTGATTTCTAAGCAAAATGTTGGAGGTGCTTCCTGGCTTCTCCGCAGCATTTATAGTAAAATGATAGAAAAGAGAAGAAGGAATTGTTAAAAGTAGAGGAACCAGAACTTGAGGATGTAGAACATTCTCAGCCTTTCCATATCACAAAAAGTGAAAGAATGCTCTGGAGAGAACACAAGGGTGTTGGTGGACGGTTCTTTCTAGAAAGATTACAGGGGCAACTCATGGGGTTGAGTCGATTGTTTTAACAGAACTGCTGCCACCCTGGACTGAAGGGGACTAAGATGGGACAAAGCAGGACATGTGGGACTCTTCAGGATGGGCTAATACAGCTCTCTACCTGTGAACTTATATTATTCTATAAGAGAAGGGAAGAGTGGACTCTGAAGGTGGCTTAGAGGTCAGCAATATTCCCACTACCACTATGGGCCTAGAGGACACAGACCACAGAGAAGTGGGGAGAGGGGCAGGTCACCTCCTGGTTCCAGTGGGCAGTACTATAACCCTGGGCCCAGGAGGCTGGGCTGCCATCCCAGTTGGCCCAAATGGCATGGCCACCACCCTAGTAGGACTGAAGATAGAGCATCAAGCAAAAAATGATTAGTCTTGAGCCTTAAAAATCAAACAAAATCTCTCTTGCTATGTTTTGGACTTGCTTGAGATCCACAACTGCTTTCTTCTAATTTCTCTCTTTTGGAAACAGTGTCTATAATTGTGTCCTATCATTATATTTTAGAAGCAGATAACTAGATCTGCTAGTCTAGTCAGCTTTTCATTGCTGTGACCAAGATACCTGACTAGAACAAGTTAAAAGAGGAAATGTTTATTTTTAGCTCTCAATTTCAGAAGTTCAATCTGTGGTCTGCTGCTTCCAAGGCAGAAATAGCATAGTGGAAAGGAGTGACAGAGGCAAGCTTCTGAGTTCACTGCAGCCAGGAAACAGAGAGAAATGAAGAGAGAAAGAGAGAGAGAGAGCCAGGAACAAGATATAATCCCCAAGGGTATGTCCCCAGGGACCTACCTCTTCCAGCCATGCCCTACCAGCCTATAGTTACCCAGGAATCCATTCAAACTATTAATTCACTAAATGGATTGATCTACTGATGAGGTTACAGATTTTATCATTTCACCTCTGAACATTCCTGCTTTACCTAATACCTGAGCATTTGTGGGGAAGACCCCTTATATCCAAACCAAAACACTGGTTTTATAGATTGGAGAGAAATTTAGCCTCAGGATGATCATAGCTTATTTCACCCACACATGATTTAAATAATGTTTGGATAAGCTATGGGACTTAGTTAATGCTAGAATGGGACTTTGGGAATGGGATTACTAGACTCTATATGCAAAAAAGACATTAATTTTAGAGGGACAGAGGGAAGAGCACTATAGGCTTAATTATATCTCCCCCATCCATATGTTGAATCCCTAATGCCCAGTATCTCAAATATGACTACATTTGAATATATATAAAAGTTTTTAAAGAGGGAATGAAGGTCGTTATGGGTAGGTTTCATTCCAATACAACTAGTATTCTTATAAGGAGAGGAAAATAGAACACAGATAGGTGCATACAGAGAAAAGGCCACATGAAGGCAAAGGGAGAAGATAAGAAGATTTCACTTACAAGCCAAGGAGAGAGGCCTCATAATGAAACCAATCCAGCTGACCTCTTTGTCTTTGACTTCTAACCTCCAAAACTGGGAAAATAAGTTTCAGTTGTTTAAGCCACTCAGACTGTAGTATTTCTTACAGCAGCCTTAATCACTGATACAACCACGTATAATATTCCAGTTACTTAGAAATGACTAGGTCCTTTCATCCATTATCTGTGGTCATTGGCTGGGAATTGCTTATGAAGACTACGATCTTGACTTCAAAGCTGCAGTGGATCAGAAAGACCTGCAGCTGAAGGCTGACCATTCCTATAGTTGAATGCTCTTCTCAAAGCAGAAAGGCAAGTCCTTTCTTGAAGGATGAATCAAGCAGGAGACCCCAGGCTGTCACAATAGATGGTGGGAGGATAACAGATAAGAAAAAAACCAAGAAAATAGTCTGTCTTCAGCCACAAACATGAGACAACTTTGCTAATGGTCTAATTCATGATAATTATGTTTTTCACAGATCTGCATTGAGTCAACTTAGTGGAACTAGAAAACATTTCCAAGAATTCCCTTTCATGCATAGTTCCAGGTTAGTGTGGGTGATCAGAAATGTTTTGGATAAGATTTATAAGAAGGAAGTGTAATAGCAATCACATTCCTTTTATAATCATAAGGTAAGAGCAGGACATGGAGTACCTACTGTTTAATGGCCCATCCTAATAGCAAGCCAGCAACTGATCCTGCTTAATCTCCAGATCCACTAGATCTCTTCCATCAGGATTTTGAGATATTGAACCAGGAACTTGTTTATATCCTTGCCTAATGATCCTCTGGAAATCAGAGTTCTCCAGAAAAATAAAGCCAGTAGGTAGATGGGTAATGAATAGATATAGATAGGTAGATAGATAGATGATAGATGATAGATAGGAGATAGATGATAGATATTAGATAAATAATAGATAATGATGATGATAGATGACAGATATAGATGAATATATAGATAGGTGGATATAGATATAGATGGATAGATAAAGAGTTCCTAGACCAAATGATTATAAAGGCTAAATCCTACACTCTGACATCTGCAGGCTGAAGAACCAGAAAAGCTGATGTTATACCTCCAGTCTATGTCTGAAGGCCTGAAAATCAGGTGAACCAATGATGGAAATTCTGGTGTGGGGCAAGAGAAGACCAATATTCCAGTTCCAGCAGTAAGACTGAGAACAAAGTCTTTCTCAGTGGATTGCATGATGCCTACCCAAGTTGGGGAGGATAATCTGTTTTACTTGGTCTACATATTCAAATGCTAGTCTCATCCAAATACAACCCCACAGTCTCACCCAGAAATAATGTTTAACTGAATATCTGAATACCTCATCACTTAGCTGACACATAAAATTAACCATCAGAGGTGAAGACATAGCTCAGTGGTAGAGTATATGCTTAGCATGTGCAAGGCTCTGGGTTTGATGCCTGCCACCTCCACTCTACACCAAGAAAAAAGATAAAACATCACAGACACCATCATTTCCTGGGAGAGAATCTTCTTATCACAGTTGGAAGCGTGGCATCAGTGAGAAACGCATGCAGGTCCCAGTCTACTCCCAAGGGTGCCACTCATTCTTTTAGGTTCCATTTTGCCCTCACTTCCTGTCCATCTTCCCTTAAAACTGCCTGTCCCGCTGAGCTCAGCTGCAGCTTCAGAAACAAGACACCACCTGCCACAAACTATTAAATCAGCTCCCACAATAGTGTAGGTCCAAATTCCTAATCAAATCACCCTTATTAAATATATTGTGTAGTGGTTCTGCTTTCTGTTTAAGCTCTGACTGATACAATGATTATTCTTGGGAACAAGACTGATTCAATTTATAGTCAACCTGTAATTTGCCTAGGAATTGCTTTAGAAAAGGGCTAGACATCATTAAATTTGGCTCTCGTTCTGCCACTCAAACTCCTCCACTTAAGGTGGCATTGCCGATCAATCATAGGATTCTTTCTATTGGACTGGATGCACCTCAGAATTTTTCCATTAGAACAATGCTTAAAATTTGATTATGTTCAGCATCTTATTTGAAACCTGTTTTTGTTAGTAAACATTAGGGACTAACATAATTTAATTTTATTTTAAAAAGCCTCAAATTTTAATATCTATTTCAGAGATCTCTATAGTAATCATCATAGCAGGTTTCTTTCACAGCAGTGTTTTTCAAAATAACTAGAACAAAATATAAGATGAAAGAGAGAGGATCATCTTCTTACCCTGACCCTGGTCGTGGATTGAATAATCACCCCCAAAAGATATGTTCACGTCCTAATTCCCAGAACATATGAAAATTGCCTGATTTAGAAAAAAAGTAATATAATTACTTTTCAAATGTAATTAAGCTGAGGATCTAAAGGTTAGGAGATCATCCTGGATTATCCAGGTAGATCCTAAATCTTTTTTTTTTTTTCAAAGAGAGGACAGTGAGAGAGACATGTAGAATCAATTTTTATTGAGTTTTTCACATGGCTTTCGTTGCTCTGACACTTAGTTGTGTACATGGGTGCCGGGGTTTGAACCCGTGTACTTGCGCATGCCAGGCAAGCGCCCTAACCGCCAAGCAATGGCTCCAGCCCCAACGAGTCTTCTTATAAAAGAAAGGCAGATGGAGACTTGAGACAGATGGAAGAGGAAAAGACAAGGAGAAAGGAAGCAGGCAATGGAACCACCATGGTGGAAGTTGGAATTATGTTCCCACAAATCAAGGAATGCCTGCTGTTTTAATTGCCTCCTATTTACCCTCTCCGGAAGGAGGGATTCCCACTGTAGTGTTTTAGGGATGGCTGAACACATAACACTGGGAAGATGAAATTACAGCAGTTTCTTAGTCACCAGAGGCTGTGGAGGGCAGGCTTTGTAGTATCTAGAGGATGGAGTATATCATGGTTCCTCCAGGAGGATGTGATAGACTTTTATGAATAATTCTATGGCTGTCAGGGAACTGAAACTCACTACACAGGGACAAATAGGGACATTGCTCAGTCTCTTTCACAGGGTGGGCTTTCGGTCCAGAGAATCTTATCTGAGAAGAGTGGGGAAGAGCTTATGCAGTTAGGCCATTCAAGGCTCTTCTGCTTCTCTCTATTGCTGTCTGGGTATCATGTAAAATTGAGCCTCAGACGGCGTTAAGCTATACCTACAGCCATCAAAACCTGCAGAGGCAAACAACAGATTCTGCCCTAGTGCCTCCTGAAGGTGTGTGACTCTGCTGACACTTGAACTCATATTTCTGGCCTCCAAAACTACCATGAGAGAATAACTTTCTGCTGTGTTAAGTCACCCAGTTTTTATACTTGTTACAGCCACCAGAGGAAACTAATACAGTTCTCTACCATTTCCCCAGAACTAAAAGAACAATGAGTATTTTGGTTGGGAAATCCGATCTTACATCAAGATGATATGCCTCTGACACCAAAATCATTCTCAATGAATAATATGTGCATTGAGGTCATCATTTCATGTGAAATCCTATGCTTTTGTCCTTTAAGAAGCAAATCCCTGTTGTTTTAGTGTCTTTTCAGCATTTACAATATTTGCTGTTTCTGTTTTCCTCATTAATGACTTGGAAGATTTAAATATTTTCTGTTATTGATTTCCCAGTTTTCTTTGTTGAAACAGAGAAAACTTTTTAAAATCTCATTCCAATCATATGAGATTAATTTTACACCATATTTCTCAGCTTGAAATTTTTATTATACTGCATTCAAGATTTCATAACTCATTACATGTCTATGTGCATAGTTTCATATTACAATGTACTTTCTAGTTATTTAAAGACACAGTATATTAAATCAGGAATCCAAACGTGGTAATGTCTTTTATTTAGAGAGTGTAATTATGCTACTAACACCACTCATTATAAGAGATGCCTTCAATATTTTCAATTTGTTAACTTTTTGTTTTGATTCTTAATTTTTTGGAGAATGATTCTTATGAGAATATGGAACTTCAATAAAAAATGTTTTAATTACTGTGCATGTCATGTTATTTCTCAGATTTTAATGTTTTTTTCTCAATAAACTTTTGTTTTAATGGGTCTCAAAATTCTGTGACAGATTTTTGGTCGAGTTGTTTCCATGAAAAAGTACTGATTTTAAAAACTAATAACTTAAAACTGCCACACACAAAAAAATACAAAATGGTCCACAAAACATTTTCCTTTCCTTCTGAAGATTTTACAATGCATTGTTATCGTTAACTAGTCTTTTACTATTAAACACGAATGGCCAATTGAGACAAACAGTTCTGAGACTATTCTTCCACCACCAATTAAGACCAGGGTGGCAGTTGTTAGGGGTAATATTCATTTAGCCTTCTGAGCTTTCTGGGCAGACTTGGTGACCTTGCCACCTCCAGCAGCATTCTCGTCCACTGCTTTTGATGACATCCAGAGGAACTGTTCATATCATGAACAGCAAAACAACCCAGAGGAGGACAGTCAGTGAAGTTCTCAACACACATGGGCTTCCCTGGAACCACATCAATGATGGCGGCATCACAGGATTTCAAGAATTTAGGTCCCTCTTCCAGCTTCTGACCAGAATGGTGATCAATCTTTTCTTTGAGCTCAGCAAACTTGCAAGCAATATGTGCTGTGTGACAATCCAGTGCAGGGGCGTTGGCAGCACTTATTTGGCCTGGATGGTTCAGGATAATCACCTCAGCAGTGAAACCAGCTGCTTCCACCGGTGGGTCATTTTTGCTGTCACCAGCAACATTGCTACGACAAACATCTTTGACAGACACATTCTTGACACTGAAGGCCATATTGTCCCCAGGAAGAGCTTCACTCGAAGCTTCATGGTGCATTTCAACTGACTTTACTTCAGGTGTGACATTGACCACCATGCCAGGCCTGAGAACACAGTCTCCACTCGGCCCACAGGAACAGTGCCACTACCAACAATTGTGTAGACATCCTGGAGGGACAGACGCAAAGGCTTGTCAGTTGGCTGGGTTGGTGGCAGGATGCACTCTAAAGTCTCGAGCAGTGTGGTTCTGCTGGCACTGCCATCTTTGCGGGTGACTTTCCATCCTTTGAACCAAGGCATATTAGCACTTGGCTCCAGCGTGTTGTCACCATTCCATCCAGAAATTGGCACAAAGCTACTGTGTCAGGGTTGTTGCCAATTTTCTTAATGTAGGTGCTGATTTCCTTGCATCTCTTCTGACTGTAGGGTGGCTCAGTGGAATCCATTTTGTTAACAACAACAATTAGTTGTTTCACACCCAGTGTGTAAGCCAGAAGGGCGTGCTCATGGGTCTGCCCATTCTTGGAGATATCAGCTTCAAATTCACCACCGCCAGGTGGCCTGAGATGTGCCTGTAATCATATTTTTGATAAAGTCTCTGTGTCCTGGGGCATCAATGATAGTCACATAATACTTGCTGGTCTCAAATTTTTACAGGGAGATGTCAAAGGTGATACCACGCTCACACTCAGCTTTCAGTTTATCCAAGACCCAGGCATACTTGAAGAAGCCTTTTCCCATCTCATCAGCCTTCTTTTCAAATTTTTCAATGGTCTTTTGTTCGATGCCTCTACATTTGTAGATCAAGTGGCCTGCAGTGGTGGACTTGCCTGAATCTACATGTCTGATGACAACAATGTTGATATGAGTCTTTTCCTTTCCTATTATAGTTTTGATTTAGCAGTGGTTTTCATGACAGCTGTGTCCTGATGGCAAGCCCATTGAGAAAAAGATTTCATGTCTTTTTATACACCAATTATGAAAATAGCTCAAATTTGAAAGTTTGCAGTATTTACATTAGTTTATTTATTGCTCCCAAGTTGACTGCTTTTTTCTTTTTCTTTTTATTAAGAAGTCGTTATACAATCATAGATGCATATAAGGTAAAAATATGACATGCATTTGAGTCTAATCCAGAGTCACACCTACATCACCCACCCCCCGTCTCTTGATTCTTCTATATTTCCCCCCTACAAATACTACAAATGTATATATATTTATACATATATATAGATATATACAGATTATGAATTTTCCAGCTGTAAATGATTGCATAAGTATTATTTGGCTTCTTCATAGGGGTAAAGAGTATACCATATTGATGATTGATTGTCTCCCTGGGTCCCTCTGCATTGCCCTTCCCACTCTCTTGCATCCTGCCCCGCC